>JAQGAF010000766.1:0-41170 GCA_034687865.1 Kryphioiulus occultus | reverse complement strand
TTACCGCCCCCCCCCCCCCCCCCTCCTCTTCCTCCTTCTCCCTCTGCTCATCCTCCTCATCATCGTCATGTTTATCGTGGGGGAGGAAAAAGGATGGGAGATGGGGGTTGGATGTGGTTACCTAGACGACGATGGCGTCCGTCAGGTGGCGCCACTTCGCCCGCAATGCGGATGGGAGACGGTGGCGCCCCCCGACGAAAACGGCGAATGTCGCGTCGCTACCAATTACGGCTGAAAAGTCTGTCGGAAAGATGACGTGATGTGTTGGGCTGTAATTTAAGTGTAAATACAACGAAGTCATTTTTTTCAAATTTTTCATTACTTGAACATAGTACGTAATTTTTCGTTTTTTTATTTTCGAGTATTCGAATGCTTCAATTTTTGAAATTTCGAAATTTTAAATTTCAAAAAGTTTAAATGTTTGAACTGGGACAACAATAGCTCAGTCAAACAGTTAATTCGCGAGGTTTTTTTTATCGAATTCTCGACTATCACAATTTTTCAGTATTTGAGTACATGTACTCGAACATTGGTACGATCGAGTTTTTGAATATTAAAAATGATTTAATTTTTTGCAATTACGAATTTGAGTTTGTAATTTTCCAGTTTTTGAATATTCGGATGTTGTAATTTTTGAAATTTCGGAATTTGCAATTTCCGATTATTAGAGATTTCCAATTTTTGAGTATTTGAACGTTGTAATTTTCTAGTTTTTGAGTTTACGAGTTTTCGAAATTCACTTTTTTCAATATACCGTTATGTTTCAATTTATGAAATTCACAAATTCGAACGTTTAATTTTTTAAATATCGCATTTTCCAATACAGCGTACGTGCATTAGATTTTCTCCAGTTGATTCAATGTTCCCATGTTTCAATTTTATCAATTTTGAAATTTTCAATTTTCGAATAGGATTTACCAATTTTTTAGTATGAACATTGTAAGCTTAATTTTCGATTTTGATTTTACAGACTTTTATAATTTGACGATTTTCGACTGCTTAATATACATGTACATGTACGTGCATTGCTGATTCGGATGTTCAATTTTTGAAAAAATGTCGACTTCTCACATTCCACGTATCGACTGTTTTATTTTTTGAACGTACGAATATTCAGAATTACTTGTCGAGCTTTCTACGTTTCCAAGAACGTCGCGTGTTCTCTTTGCACAGGCGCGCATTCTTTTTTTTCGAAAATGAAAATATGCGAACTCGTAACGTGTCTAACGACCACGGGTGGCGCAGCTTGCCGTCTCTTTCCGCCATGTTTTTTATTTCAGCTTTTGTTAATTTCCATTGCTTTATGTCGTTTTTTTGCCATTTGCGTATTTTCGGGCTTTAGAAAAGTAAGCAAATCTCTCATCCTGAGTCGTAAAAGCGGCGACGGACAGACAGACTCATCGTACATATCGTCGGGGCTCTAGCCCCACCCCCGTCCAGATTTCGTAGAAATCGCTAAGAAAAATACGATGTAATTTCCACGAATTTCTTCTGGGACCGAGGTTGAGATGAAGAAAGAGAAAAGAAAGAAGGAAAAGCCAGTTTTTGGAACAAGAAACGGAAATGGTGCGCTGCAGAGAAAATGTCGGAGGAAGGCAAAACACCGTCCAAGTCGTCATTTTCAGACCATCCCCACGCGATGACACCATATCACTGACCGAAAATTTTTGGAAATTGAGCGAAATTTTATCGAAATTAAATGATACTACAGATTTTACTCTAACCATTGAGTAAAGGCGATTTCTCTGACATTTTACATGAACTCTCTTCTAAAAAATAAGAAAAATGAATGATTTTATCCCAAATTTTGACATTTTACACAATGAGTAATTTTGCCCCACATTTTGACATTTTATTCCAAATATTGACATTTTACATGACATTTTTTTAAATTAAGAAAACATATGGATTTTATTCCAAATTTTGGCATTTTACAAGAGGTTTTATCCGAAATATTGACACGTTATGGGTATTTTAATAAAACAAGAAAAAAATGATGGATTTTGTCCCAAATTTTGACATTTTACACGAGATGTTAAAAAGTGATGGATTTTATTTCAAATTTTGACATTTTACACGATATTTTTTTTAAAAGTAAGCAAATGATTGAATTTATCCCAAATTTTGACATTTAACGTGACATTTTTAATAAAATTTTGATATTTTACACGAGTTTATTAAAAGTAATAAAAAAATGATGGATTTTAACCCCAATTTGATCACAGTACCAACGGTGATGACGATGACATACTACTTGAACGCGAATCGGCGCTAATGGTAACAACGTTATTAAATCCTGCAACATTGATGACAACGACGGGGGTCGCTCATAAAACGCGTCACTTAATGGACAAACCCCGAGCCAATTAAGCTCGCCTTCACTTCGTGTATAAATTAATGAGCGATTGGGGGGGTTGGAAGAGGGATTGGTGGCGCTGCGATCGCTACTTGCGAACAATAGCATTATCGATCGCAACTGTTGCTCTCTCTCTCACTCTCTACATTACTCTAGTCTCTGATGTTCGTCTAAGTTGACCCCAACCACCCTCACCCCATTTTACGTTTGGTTTTGAGTAACGCGGAGGCGCCACGTCCAACTGTTATTGCCCACGTCATGACGCCATCATGGCGCCCAGATCGATAGATCAAACTCACTGACTTATGAGGGGGCGTTGGAGTATTACGGTGGAACCTGTCTAAACTAATATCCTAGGGACCGGTGCTGAATATCAGTTTAGAGTGGTTATGGGACAGGCTCCTGACATTAGTTTAGAAAAGAAATTACTTCAGACAGGATTTGTTTAAACAGGTTCCACTGTACTTATCGAGCTAAAAATCATCTGTAATATCACACAATGCCAACCGACCTTAGTTTAGAGGGGATATCACCTTAATTAACAAACATTTGTTTAGATTGCAATAAGGCAAAACGGCACCTGAAATTAGTTTAGAGATTCATCATTTTAGACAGCATTTGTTTAAACCATTTAACAGGTTCTACTGTATTGGCCTAGTTTTAAAAACCATCTCTAATTTGACAAAACGACATCCGACATCACTTTAGAGAGGATATCAACTTAACAAGTATTTGTTTACTGGCGACGTTCTACTGTAGAGCTAAAAATCATCTGTAGTATGACAAAACGGCACCTGAGATTAGTTTAGAGAGGATATTACTTTAGAAATGTTCTACTGTAGTACTAAAAACATGTGCAATCTGACGAAACAGCCCCTGGTATTAGAGAGGTTGTCATTTTAGACAGTATTTGCCACATGTTCTACTGTAGTGCTTAAACCATGTGTAATATACAAAATGGCACCCGAAATTAGTTTAGAGATGACATTACTTTGTACCTATTTGTTTAGACAGGTTCTAAATTAGTTTAGAGATGACATTACTTTGTACCTATTTGTTTAGACAGGTTCTACTTTTGCTAAAAATCATCTGTAGTATGACAAAACGGCACCTGAAATTAGTTTAGAGAGGATATTACTTTAGATAGTACGCATTTGTTTAGACAGATTCTACTGCAAAAAATCCTTGAATATCAGTTTGTGGAAGTTTATTAGATTTAACATGGGTCCCTTTTTGGAGAGGTTATGGTTTTTAGACAGAGCTTATGATAAAAACCAAAGCAAAAATTATTGAATATCAGGTTATGAAAGTTTTTAGATACATCAAGGTGACATTTGTTTAGCGAGGATATTACTTTAGACAGCTTCTACTGTAGTGCTGAAACAATCAGTAGTATGGCAAAACGGCAACTGGCATTTGTTTAGAGAGGATATTACTTTAGACAGGTTATAGTGTACAGGAAGGGTTGGTGGCCTCTCTGCATATCCGGTGTGGATTTTGATGAATCGGTTTAGGTCCTTAAGGGTACCGGAAGTACGATGATGACCCCCTCCCCTCAAAAAAAGGCTTTCACTCATTTCTTCTTGCAACCCAACAGAAATCGGATTAAAAAGCTTTTCGTATGGCTTTTTTCTGCTTTTTCGTGGCTTTTTATGTTTTTAAGCTAAAAGGGATTAGCGAACAAAAGAAGAAGACGAGCAGCATAAGCTAAGGCTGGGCTAATTCATCAAAGTCAGATTTTGGTCGAGGGCGCCATTTTGGGGCCGGCGTTCCCGGCAACGCCCACCGTCGCCCGGGTGCGAACCCTCGGCCGGGATCGTCTCCCGGGAGAATCCCGTTGAACGGAAGCGGCTCGGACACCGTCCGCTGCGAGGGACCACCATAAATAGACGCGACAGGGCAGAATTCAACTTGCGAAAAATGCACTGGAAAAATGGAAATTGCGCGTTTACGGCGTATAAACGTATGGGGTCGATTGCACAGGGGTTCTCCATAAACGGAAGCCTTTAACTCTACCTGAACGAACGAGGGTCGCTCATAAAACAGAAATAAACTTGGGGAACATGCATTGGAAAAGCATTGGATACTTGTACATGCATGATTGAGGACGCATTGGAGCAGGGGTAATTTTTATAAACCAAAAATAAACTTGGGGAAAATGCATTGAACAAAACATGGGGACGATTGGGGCATGGGTCGTTCATAAAAGGGAAGTAAACTTGGGGAAAATGCATTGGAAACGCGTTAATGTGTATGAAAGAGGGCAATTGGAGCAGGGGGCGTTCATAAAATGCGAAAATAAACGTGCGAAAAATGCATTGGAAATGTAATGGATACGTTAACGGATGTGATTGGATACAATTGAAGCAGGAGGCATTGACAAAATACGAAAATAAACTTGCGAAAATGCATTGGAAAAACATTGGCTGCTCTTACATGATTAATTCAGAGCAATTGAAGCAGGGATCGTTCGTAAAATACAGATGAAAAGCAATGGTTACCTGTACATGTATGATTGAGGGCAATTGGACCAGGGGCATTCATAAAATGCAGAAATAAACTTGTGAAAACCGCATTAGAAAAGCTTTGGATACGTGTATGATTGAGGACAATTTGAACAGGAGTCGTTCATAAAATGTGACAATAAACTTTCGAAAAATGCGTTGAAAAGCAATCAATACATGTACTTGCATGACTGAGGACGATTGGAGCAAGGGTCGTTCATATACGGAAGCATATGCTCGACTGAGAGAACGAGGATCGCTCATAAAACAGAAAATACTTTGGGGGGAAAAATGCACTGGAAACCATTGGGCACGATTGGCCGGTGGATCTTCCAAAATCGAACAGGTCGGTCCTATCACTAGTGCGTGGGGCGTTCACAAAACACCTTCGGATTTTCGGTCAATGGTTAGTTTTGTCACTTCGGCCAGTGGTCATCTGGACGAATTTTACGAGCCGCCGCCCCCAATTAGTTAATTGGAAAATTGATTGGATTCGATTTTACGGTGTTGACGGACAGCGTCGCTTAATTGGAAAGCGCGCAGCTTCCGGTTCCGCAGGCACTTCCGCTTGACCAGTGGTCAGTGAATTAAGGCAGCAAGAGGGTTAAAACCAAAACTACACGTACCAACAAAAATTAAAAATGCCGAAAGTGGGCATAGGTCAGTACTCAGTAGGGGTCCCTCGAATCGTGTTGTGGACAACGGTGCGCCACATTCGACTACTTCCGGTCGCCATTTTGGCAGTGAGATCAAGAGAGCACCACACGACATGCATTTGTAATGTATCTTTGGAAAAAAACAGTACAAACAAAGCGTTAGTTTCTCTTTACAAAATCGATTTTTTTCCGTTTGTTTTACGTTTTCTCCTCTCCTCCTCCTCCCTAATTGCAATTTATTGGACCTCCCGTTGTTTATTTTCCCATCCAAACGCTATATTCATCTCTTAAATAATAAATTAAAACAGAAATAACAAAAAAATGCATATTAGAAAGCAGCAAGATGAAACGAGAACTTTACCCATAATTCAACGCTTTGGAGCACAACGTCCTTTAGAATGTACATGTAGCATGTTCGTTCATTCCATACTAGCATGAACCAACCAAAAACTGGATAACAAATACGGATTTCAATCCAAATTTTCAGAAAAAAAACAATGATAACTGCATTAGCATCATTTGGCCTCCCCCAAAGGTGATGACATAATACTGGAACTTTGAACTACCGCACAATTACGAGCATGATTCGATAAAATTGTAAAATGCTGACACGTTAAACATGTGCATGTAAAATAAAACCTCGTAATTGTCGTAATCATCGTGACTGACGAAGGTCGAAAAGCCTAAAATTAGTGGGTGTGGCCTAACGAGCCGCTTTTCGAACGACTTAATCCGGATTAGCGTTTATTGATTTATTGGTGATTTGGGAAGAAGAGCGCCTTTTATGACCCCTTAATTCACACCGCCCTCTATTGTTTGGCTTCTTCCGGTTCCAACAATCCACCCCTCCCCCTTTATCAAAACCCTTGGTCACCTTCTGACGTCATTAGGGCGAGGGGTGATCAAATATTACGTCATCTTGAGTTGGGAGGTCTGGGAGGTGGGATCATCCTGCCTTTTGTCATCTTGATATGATCACCTGTGATCATATCAAGATGACAAAAGGCAGGATGATCAACCAAATTGTTTTCAATTTAAAATGAAAATGAGGTTAAAATACATCATTTATCATGAGATTTTGACAATATTGAAAATGTGCTTTTGGTGATTAAAATCCATCATTTTTGATTAATTTTGATAACAATTTCGCTCGATTCGGAATTGTTTCAAATAAAAATAAAAATTTGGTTAAAACCCATCATTTGTCATCCAGTTTTGTACAATTTTTTTAGAATGTGCTTCAGTGATTAAAATCCATGATTTTTGATTTATTTTCATAACAGTATCGCTCAATTTTAATTTTTTTTAATAGAAATAATATTGTGGTTAAAACCCATCATTTGCCGTCCAGATTTGCACAAATTTGTTTTGAAAAAATGCTTATAGTAATTAAAATCCATATTTTTTAATAATTCTGATAATTTCGCTGAATTTGAACTTTTTTTTAACAAAAATAAACATTTGGTTACATCCAGTTTTCTCCAAGTTTTTTCGAACAAGTGCTTTTGGTAAATAAAATCCATAATTTTTGATTAATTCCAATTTTTTAAGTAAAAGTAAAAATCTGGTTAAAATCATCCAATTTTGCTCAATTTATTTATTTATTTATTTGAGTTTGAAAATGTGCTTATAATGATTAAAACCTATTATTTTCGATTAAATCTAATGATAATTTCCCTCAGCTCGAATTTTTTTTTTAATTAAAAATAAAAATTTGGTTACAATCAATCATTTGCCATCCAGATTTGCCTAATTTATTATTATTATTTAAATTCGCTTTTAGTGATTGAAATCCATAGTATTTAATTTTGATTATAAAAATTTCTTCTTAAGTTTTCTAAAAACCCATCATTTTGTCATCCAGTTTTGGTCATATTTTATTTAAATGTATGATTAATTTTCATAACAATATCACTCAATTCGAATTTTTTTTCTATAATTGATGACGTCAGTCATGTTATGTAACATTTTTTAATATTATGCCATTTTTCTTTTTCTTGCAGGGGTTTCGGCAAGCAGGGATACCAGTGTCAAAGTAAGCCAGTCATTCATTTTACGTCCCAGAAATCCAAAATGGCGTCTACATTAATTTCAATTGAAATGCATTTTTTCATTTAAAATTATCATCAATTGTTGTGATTAATTCTCAGTTTGCAGTTTCGTCGTCCACAAGCGCTGCCATGAGTACGTCACGTTCAAGTGTCCAGGGGCGGACAAGGGGCCGGACTCGGACGTAAGTCAACTCACATTAATAATATTAGTATTTATCATACAAGTTAATTTATGGTATAGATAACAATGTAGATCGAAATAAGGATAGGCGCAGAATGGCACCTCTGGCACGAGCCTATGATGACCGGGTGCCACTCTGTGCGTAGTCTCCCACCGCTAAATCTACCCTGGCATGTTTGAAATTAACAATTTAGCACTGAAATTTGATTTTCATCGTTTTTTTTCTTCCAGGATTTCCGAACCAGGCACAAGTTCAAAGTTCACACGTACAGCAGTCCCACGTTTTGCGACCACTGCGGTTCGCTGCTGTACGGGGTCATCCACCAGGGGGTCAAGTGCGAGTGTGAGTATTATCACAGTATCCAAATTCAGTTCAATTCAAATTCAATTCAGTGCAAGGCAATGCATCTATGCCATGTGGTAAAGACGTTAACTCAGTTGAATTTCGGTGAAAAAAACCGTTAAGAAGATTCTCTTATCGATGTATTCAGTATGTTAGAAAAAACCTGAATGAATAAGTGATAAAATGGGAAAGTGCTTTTTGTTGCCGGGATCGAAGGATAAGAGATGGGAAGTGGCAGAACAGGTAAAGAGTCGAGAAAAAAAAAAACACATCAAAACCAGAAGAAAATTAATGGAAAGATAAAAGGTTAAAATGCGTGCGAAAGCAATCACTGATAGCACCAATGACGTGCGGGGAAGCTAACCACATGGGGCAGAACCCGTGTTAAATTTATTTCGAAAACAACTAGTTTTAAGCGACGGATGTTTCGGAAAAATTTTTCGAGAAACGGAGACTGCAAGATAGTATTTGGTGCATTTTGAATTAAATAATTTATAATTTACAAATACAGTACAATTTAGTTTATAATTATAATTTAGATAAAAAAATATTCGATCTATACAGTTAATGTATTCATTTTTTATCAAATAACTTAATAAGCACTCCTAAAAATGCATTTAATTTAGGGTTTCTGCATTGTACATGAAACAATTATCATTTTAGCTTAAATTTTAGTTTAGCTAATTTATATTATAATTTATAACATAAAATATTCGATTAATACAGTAAGTGTATTATTTGTTTTTATCACATAACTTAATCTTCTTACAGCCGCACCCAATACCCCTCTGTCTGAACTAAATGCCACCGAAATAGAACGTTGTCGCACTTTAACCCTCCAGCACTACCTTTATAAAACACAGCAAGGCATAATTGAACGTATAGCCACCACAACTCATTTCACCTCGTATCAACGTATTAACAAATTTCCTCTTCAGGCGCAAGACTTCCTTAACCTCAACATCCCATTTAGTCTTAAAAACGTTTATCCAACAACTCAGAATCAGCCCCTACAACATATACTTTAAACCTGGTAGTTTCAATCCTGATGTAACAGCTCCTTGCTTGCTTTGCACTTCTAATTTAATATCGTGGACTCACTTGACACATGAGTGTCTTAATCAGCAGATTTATAAACTGTCAACCTCTTTACTTCCATTAAAAGAGTCCTATATATGGTGCCTATTCAGAATTGCCAAAGTTTACGCCCAAGCCCAAAATCGCCCTATTCCCGACTAATCTTATACCTGATCCCCCAGTAATGGCTAATTTAAGGCGTTCCTTGATTGGAGCAGGGGATCAGTATACCATGTTAACAGTCACAACACACTAATTTTAATTAATTTAACTCAATTTAATTTAACTAACCTAATTATTCCTACAAGCCATAAGGGCAATGGCCCTTAGTGCGTTTCATTCTTTCTTTCACTTAATAAGCACTCTTAAAAAAGCATTTAATTAAGGATTGATACTCAGTAACTGTATAATTATAATTTATAAAATAAAACATGTTAATGATACAGTAAATGTATTAAAAATGTTTTTATAAAATATCTTAATAAGCACTATTAAAAATGATTTACATGTAGATTAGGATTGTGCATTTCAGATTAAATAATTTATAAAAAAATCTTTAATTTATAATTGTATATTTAACTATTTATAATTCTAATTTATAAAATAAAATACATTGTATTCGATTTGTCACAAATGTATCAAAATATTTTCTTATTAAATGTTTCAACAAGAAAACTTATAAAAATGTATACAGTGGTTAATTTGAATAAATAAAACTCAAAAATGCACTATTTCATAAGATGATAAAATTCGAACAAGATGTTAAAATAATTTTTTTATGAGATACTTTTTAAGAGAGCTTATTAAGTCATTTTATAAAAAACATTTTAATTCATTTATTGTGTATAGCGAATATTTTATTTGATAAATTATTTAAACTAAAAGTAATTTTTGGAAGTTTTTAAATTTTTTTTTCTTCTTTGCATTGCTGCGTTTATTGTTGTGTAAGTTATAATTGGAAAATTTAAACTCACGCAACACATGGCATGTCACATGCTGACAGCAGGGTATTGATCTGAATTGAATTGGAATTGCTTTGAATTGTTTTTCAGTGCTTTTTCAATTGTTTAGCATTGTTATAGTTTTCGCATTATTCTTAAATTTAATTAAATTACTTGAATGTTTTTTTTTTTCATTTCAGCCTGTGACATGAACGTCCACAAGCGCTGCCAGGAGAGCGTTCCCAACCTTTGTGGCTGCGACCACACAGAGCGTCGTGGTCGGATCGAAATGAAGATCCAGGCCATCAACAACAAGCTGGTAGCTGAAGGTGAGCAGTGACATCACTTCCACACAAACGGCTGTGTTCAGTTTGACGTTTGACTATTTGTTTTCTGTCCTTTTAAAGTCCGCCAAGCCCGCAACCTAATTCCAATGGACCCGAACGGCCTGTCCGATCCTTACGTAAAGATGAAGCTCATACCGGACTCGGATAGCGTGCGGAAAAAGAAGACGAAGACAATCAAAGCTAATCTCAATCCTGTGTGGCACGAGACGCTCACCTTGTAAGTAACCGACTGGTCAGAAAGAATCTTCGGTGCGATCCGAACCACTCCGGTCATTCGTTTCATTTTTCATCAGCGACCTCAAACCCGAGGACAAGGACCGCCGGCTGCTTATCGAGATCTGGGACTGGGATCGGACGTCCCGCAACGACTTCATGGGCTCGCTGTCGTTCGGCATCTCGGAGATCATCAAGAACCCGGTGGACGGCTGGTTCAAGCTGCTGACCGAGGAGGAGGGAGAGTTCTACAACGTGCCGGTGCCGCCAGAGGGCACTGACATCGCCGAACTCAACAACCAGATGAGGGTACGGGGTGAATGCAGAGCATTGACGTTCTTACTCCTGTTCCTCATACTCCTGTCCGTGGCCATGGTCGTGCACCAAATGGCTGGTCATGTCCGGTCCATGAGTGGCCGAAGGTGACCACTGGAAAAAGATGGTTGTCGAGGACGCAGACTCGAGTATGGTTTTTTGAGTATACTCAATCGCCATCGTGGTTAGGATTTTTTTCCATTGTTTCCTCAGCAGCCATCTTGATTCTTGGCCGAGTATGCTCGAGTGTCCTTGGTCATCATCTTAAATTCTAGGACGACTACGCTAAGGTTCCCTACGCTGCCATTTTGACTTCTAGGACGAGAACGCTCGAGTGTCCTCGGCGGCCATCTTGATTCTAGGACAGTCTGTGGTACGACGACTACGCTCGACTGTCCTAGGCAACCATCTTGGCTTTGGAGAGCGAATTCCCATTGTCACAAAGTCAAACTGTTATAAACATTACTCCAATCAGTGTTAAAATTTAAACAAGAAAATGTTTTTTATTTTAATAAAAAATCCTTAAAGATCCACCAAAAAATAAAAAAATAATTCTAAACGCAACTGAATTTTAACACGTCTAGGGCGCCCTTAATTACTAATTTTTTAATTATTCAAACTACTAATTTTTCATTGTTATCATAATGAAACCCTATTAACAAATGATTTTTTAACTAAAGTTAATTTCGGCTAATCACGCCCTCTATGGGTATTCCTAACTCCTATGGGCATCCATAAACTTCGATAAACATCTCGCAGTTATGGATGGCTCCCCAACAAGCCGCTAAAGCTAATTTAAACACATGAAATCCAGAGGTTAAACCCCACTTCCTCATCACAAGCCTCTTCTGTTTGTCTTTGTTTACTTAACTCATCCCCCATCTTGTTTCTCTGAAACTTTCCCTCCGCCATTTGTTGTACCTTAACAGTTTTGTTTCCTCGCAAGCTTTCCCGATCAACCATCGTATTATTCCCGCAAACTTTCCCATTCAGCCATATTGTTTCTCCCTTGAACTTTTCCATCTGCCACTTCGCCGCCATCTTGTTTTCCCTCATGTATACAACGTGTTCTCTTTCTCTTCTCTTCACATTCTGTTCTCTTCTTCTCCACCCGCCTCGCTCCAATTCAGGGAAGGAAAAGCACGAACATCAAAGTAAGCCCCACCATTTTGGCTTCGTTCCTCACTGTCGTCACGTGGTTTCGGGGGGCCCGCAGCGCCCCCCCGGCGTTGTGTGTGTCGCCACTGGAACGAGCTCGATGCTTCCGAGAGCGCCATAGCAGTTTCCGTTAGGCCCTTTTACCATTTAGTCCATGTCCTTTTTCCATTTGATTGCGCTCATTAACACATTTAGTCCATAGAGGGCACTCTTGGGGTCTTTTTTGCTGTTATTCCACATGGGACCCTATGGTTCCGCTAGATTATATTTTGGTAGCACTTCTTTTGTAACGGATTCCCATGGCGTTTAGTCCATGGAGGTTGCTTTTGAGCTGTTGTTATGCCCTTTGATCGAGTACCCAGAGCGATCTCGGAAGCATTCGCCACTTGGTTTTGCATAAATCGCATTTAGTGTTCTGCTTCGCACGGCCCATTCATTGGTCGCATGTTCAGCGCTCGCAGCTTCCATTTCAGGCAGCTAGGTGGCACCGCCGTCAACAGCGAGGGTAGCGCCACCTAGGGACCGACTTCAGAAATGATTTTGTGGGGAGATGCTGACACTCTCTAGAACCACCTTTTTCCCCTGCACAAACTCCACACCGGCCATCTAATTATTAAAAACTTAACTAACCGATAAATCCAAAGTAACTAATCTGACTTTCCCGTTAACTCGTATAAACCCGGATAGCAGCACCCCCTGTAAAACATTCCTCCAACATGCCTGTGTGCGCTTGAGTCCTGGCTGCCATCTTGGGTCTCGGACCGTCGGTGTAGGACCGAAACACTGGCCCAAAATGGTAGCTGCGAACACGTTAGGACCCACGTTACATTGAGTCCTAACGTTGCCTTTGTCTCTTTGGGCGCCCCCTACAAGCAGAAGACGTCGATATCGAAGCGGGCGCCTCCGAGCACCACCAACAAGGACATCCCGCACAACATGGGCAAGAAAGACGTGATAAGGGCCTCCGACTTTAACTTCCTCATGGTGCTGGGCAAGGGCAGCTTCGGCAAGGTTGGTTTACGCCTGATTTTTGCAAGGATTTTCCCTTCGTGTTTTGCTGATTCTCTCCCTCCTCCGTCCTAGGTCATGCTTGCCGAACGCAAGGGCACCGACGAGCTATATGCCATCAAGATCCTGAAGAAGGACATCATCATCCAGGACGACGACGTCGAGTGCACCATGGTGGAGAAGCGGGTCCTGGCACTGGCCAGCAAGCCGCCATTTTTGGTCCAACTGCACTCCTGCTTCCAGACGATGGTGAGCTTCTTTGGACCCAATTGGGACCATTTCCTATTCGCATCAGGGCACGTAAGGAAGTGTCCATGGATGTAAAATCCGAAAGGGCACAAGGACCATTTCAATAAAAATTTTCTTATTTCATTATTAATTTAATGATATTTTCAGGACCGTTTATACTTCGTGATGGAGTACGTCAACGGAGGTGATCTCATGTTCCAGATCCAGCAGTGCGGCAAATTTAAGGAGCCAGTGGCCGTGTAAGTAGTGGTCAGTTGGTCACGCCGTCACTGTCTTCCAATGCATAGCAATCACTGACCTTGTCCATGTTGTTTCTCTGGCAGGTTTTATGCGGCCGAAATCGCCATCGGGTTGTTCTTCTTGCACGTCCGTGGAATAGTGTACAGGTCAGTAGACACTTTTTCCCAACCTGATCCAGCGGCAATTTGGGGCCCTTTGGTCTAATGGGCTTCATGAACAAAGGTCATCCTGTATCAAGAACAGACTTATTTCTTATCTTAGGGACCTCAAGCTGGACAACGTGCTGCTTGACCAGGACGGTCATATCAAGATCGCCGACTTTGGGATGTGCAAGGAGGGCATCATGGGTGAGAAGACGACGAAGACGTTCTGCGGGACGCCCGACTACATCGCTCCCGAGGTGGATCCAAATTCTGTAAAAATCTTATCTGTTGAACGGCACGAGCCACCTTAGTTGACCATTTTCCCTTTATTCCTCTTCCTTTCTCAGATCATCCTCTACCAGCCATACGGCAAGTCAGTGGACTGGTGGGCATACGGCGTCCTGCTCTATGAGATGCTCATCGGTCAAGTGAGTTTGTCATCAGTGTCCAATGGTTTGCTCTGCTCGAGCCACGCTCCCATTCCTGTTTTTCCCTGCCATTTCAGCCTCCGTTCGACGGTGAGGACGAGGAGGAGCTTTTCGCTTCCATAACCGACCACAACGTGTCCTATCCCAAGGCACTCTCCAAGGAGGCTAAGGAAGCGTGCAAAGGGGTGAGTTAGTCCATCAGCCCTTCGTCATTTTCCACCTTTCTTGCTCGTTGTCTCGCTCACTCCTAGCATTTCCTACAGAGCTCTTATTTATTAGGACTCCACTTTTCTTCAATTGCTTAGTCGTTTTTCTCCTTCTCGCAGCTTTTTTCTTCGACAACACGCCTTCAATTCCCATATCCCCACTCAAATTCTTATTCTCGTCCACTTCACCTCTTGAAACAAACCAAATGATGGGCTATCACTGTTCTTTTCAGAAAAAGTTTTTGCAAACGCCTTAAGCTCGCACCTGTATGCCTGATACCCATGTCTCGAACATTTTTTACCTTCCATTTTCCCATTTCAGTTCCTGACGAAGAACCCGGCCAAGCGGCTGGGTTGTGGCGGCAAAGGCGAGGAGGACGTCCGCATCCACCCGTTCTTTCGCCGGATCGACTGGGAACGGATCGAGAACCGGGAGGTCCAGCCGCCTTTCATTCCAAAGATTGTGAGTTGTGTTGCCGCTTTTTGTTTTGTATCTGTCTTTTTTTCACTTTTTTATGGCGTTTTCCACGGTTTTTCGATTACTCTTTTACTCTCATCTTCCTTTAAACTTCGCTCTCCTGGGGCGGATCCTCGTGTGACGCTGCTTTTCAGGTGCGGGGGCGCAAATTAACCGAACAAACCTAAGTCTCACCTGCCGGGTATCGGGGCTGGGGTGCTTTTAGCACGATGGTTCCTCTTTGCTTTGATCTCGGTCTCCTCGAAGGGACCCACGATGGAGTTCAGACAAGACGAGGACACGAGTGAGGGTCCCTCGCCGGTCTAGCCCATTGGTCAGAAGCCGAAGCTAACTGAAATGTCCTACCTGATTCATTTTTGCTCTTCCGAGTCCTAAGTCGTCCTTGGTGGGTGGATCAAACGTCATCGGGGCTTCCGAAGTAGTAGTTTTGGCCATGGCACGTCCAGTCCACCACAACCCTTTAACCGCAACCCTGTAGAATGAAACCGCAAGATATGTAGTCACTGATTAACCAAATTGCATTTTACATTTTACATACTAGCAAGCAGTTTCGGACTTTCAGTCCCACATTTGGGGATAACTTATCCTGAAATTGGCAACCAAAATTTCACCAAAATTGCAGCGAATGACGAAAACTTGCACGGTTAAAAAACTGATTTGGGTGACATTATAAGTTTTAAGAGCATTTTGGTACCTGTTAAACATAGCATAATGGCACCTGTTGATGGGGTCCAGACAATATCTAGACGAATCTAGAAGTTAGGACCCTTTGCATCTGGCCCCTTACTTTGGAATGAATGCCGCATGCTCAGCGCTCACTAACCGCTGCTGCACGTTCGTCTTTTTTCGTTCGTTTTTCCCTGACTAACCCAGCCGCCCTTCGTTCAGTTTTGTGTTTTCCGTCATAGATGGCGCCCATGACGCCTTAGTAGTAACACTGTTTTTTTCTTTGCATTTTTTTTTCTCCTCCTCCTCAACCTCATCCTCGGCTCTTGCGCTCGGCTGCAGAAAAATCCACGCTCCGGCGAGAATTTTGACCCGATCTTCACCAGCGCAAAAACCGACATGACGCCGTACGACCAATCGGTCATCGGCAATCTGACCGGCGAAGAGTTTAAGGACTTCACTTTCGTCAACGCCGTGTTTAACCCCATCTTCGGCGTGGCTCTCGGGCCCGCCTTGGCCACGGAGAGCATCGTTTGAGTCCCGCGTTTAACTGTTTTCGATCGCCATTTCCCCCCCAGTTTTTGTCTTCTTCATACGTGTGATCCGAGTTTACCTCGTCAGTTTCGTCTGCTCTGGCCACCCCCTCACACGCCACTCTTTTGGTATGTCCAGAGCGACGGAGTGCCCGTTGGTCACTGTGAAGCAAACTTTGCCTCTGGTGGCGCTAGTAGTTAGACCGGACTGTAAATGATTTTTCGGTAAATACGCCGTACTTGGTCCAACATTGTTGTTGGTCAGCATGGTCATCAGAGAGCACTCCGTCGCTCTTGTCCTCTCTTGAGCCCCCTTTTAACTCGCTGTTCGCGTTGATCTCTACTAAAACTTCTGGTCCTAAGACCAGGCCCGTTGACGTGGATTCGGGCGCCATGACACGTCCTGCAGCGCCAACTCGGTCCGATCGAGTACCTCTATGAGATAGGCTACTCGGCCTCCCAGTTTTTATTAAAAATTGCAAAAATAGGCAAAGACAGCTCCTGTAAGAAACCTCGGCGCCATCTGGTTAAATTGGTGACTTTCACTACGTTTGCATGCACACTTTTACCTACGATAGACCTGTTGCACTCTGGGATACACGAACCTCGGGTCTTGTGAAACCCATAAATCATCGTACATGTATGACTACAACCTGTCAACCAGATGGCTTTGGGTTTCTAAATGGGTTTACATTAGACGCAAAACCGACCCATTACCATACCTGTCTTGCCAGTTGCAGGGCAGGTGGCCCAAATTCATGGAAAAACCCAATCAAAAGCTGATAAATTTTGATAAGGCGAACCTTAACGCTTTAAACTTGACAAAAATGCAGCATAACCAATACTAGCCAAGCCGAATTTTCGGACATCCCTGTACGCCATATTTCTCCAAGTTACCAGCCAGCATTTCTCGCGTCCGGCTCAGTATAATCCAGATTTACTGAGATAAATGAAGCTCCATAATCCAGAATAGTAAATCCAGCCAAGTTTTAACTGTAAAAACGCAAATTTTTATCCAGATTTTTATCGTTTGGTGCCAAAATCCAAGATGGCATTAGGCCTGAAACTTGAGCTTCCTGTTATACTCAATCGCCGCGCAGGCAGGACCCCAAAAAGCTTTATATATTTCTGACCTGTTACGATTTTATTGAAATTATATCTATTAAACTTTTATGTATTTATTATTAAACTCGCATTAAAGCTGTTTTTTGCTTCGCTTTCGAAAAGTCGTTACCTTTTGCTGCTTGTCGGTTCACTTTGAAACATTTTTGATGAATTCTTGGCGAGACGAGCTGGATTTCACACTGGGTTTAAGCGCGAACATCCGCGCGGAACATAACTCGCGAAAATTTAACACACAAATTCACGAAATTTCCAACAAATTTCGAAATGGACAGATTGGAACAAAGTCCGAAAAAGGAACGCGTGCGCGAGATCTCGTTAGGAACGCGATCGGCGCGAGAGCGAAGCCGGCTTGAAACGCGGCCGCCATATTGGAACTCCAGATCGGAAATCAAACTGCCCGATCAAGTCGCAAATTACAGCGAAAAATATCAAAAATTAATGTAACAACTACGCAGAACACTGAACGATACCTTTTTGTCTCACTAAAATCTAAGATTTTTGGAGGTGTTTCAGAAAAAAACGTCATTTTAGTTAGGTCTTTAAAACTGAGGACACATCAATGAAAAAACGCGATAATTAAAAAACGTGGTAATCTCGTTTTCCATTGCCCAGTGTGAATTTTTAGCTAGGTGTGTGCTCAGTATACCGCTTGATTTTTGTTTGTGACACATAAAAATGCGTTAATTTAGTCATTTTTAAACCTCCTAACATCCTGATGTGGATGTTAGGTTTTTTTGCACAAAGCACAATGTTTCATAAAACCACGTTAGTTTAGCTGTTTCACAAAACAAAATTTAATGCGTTACATAGTAACACGAAATTTTAGGACGTGCCTCTCAAAAAAGCATGTGACTTTAGGGGAATTTTTGGAGGTGGTTGACAAAATGTGATTTCAATAGGTGTTTTACCCAAAAAGCAAGTGGTTTTGGAGTTGTTTTACGAAAAGTAGTACTTTTAAACGGGGTTTCTCGTAACACTTGGTTTTGAAAGGTGGGCTGAAAAATTCAAGTCAGCGTACAGGATTCCCACTGAAATTCACAAGTCGATTTCCTTGACAGTCCCCGACAAATATTTAGTCATTTCCCTGACAGTTACATGAGGTGTTTAAAAAAATGAGAAAAATTATGGTTTTATTTCACATGCAGACTATCTCAACTTCCCAGACATTTTCACCCATTCCCTGATTTTCCCTGACTTTCCAGAAAGTGGGAATCTTGACGTATGATTTTTTGGGGGTGTCTCGTGTGATTTTAGGGGGGTGACAGTCATACACATGGTTTTAGGCGAAATTCTCACAGAGCTAAGTGATTTTAGGCGGATACTAACAATAAGTATTTAATTCAAGTGTCTAGTATTCTCATATGTACAATTATTTTGCACTCTAATATGGTCATCTCCCAAATTATATCAACAGCAATGGGTTTCACTCACTATGTTCACATCAACCCAAAATTTTGTATTTTTAGAAAAATGGTTTACTCGACATTTGGATGACCCCCTCCCCCAAGACGTTGCTGTAATACTGGAACGTTCCCCTTCCATTTTCGTTTGTTTTTCTCGTTGCAGAAACATCGCAAGGACGTGAGCAACTTCGACAAGCAGTTCACCAGCGAGAAGACGGACTTGACCCCCACGGACAAACTGTTCATGATGAACTTGGACCAGACGGAGTTCACAGGCTTCTCCTTCCTCAACCCAGAGTTCGTACAGCACGTGTGACCTCAGCGGTGACCTCATCATCGCAAGACCAACGAGAGGAGGACAGGAGGGCTTTTTCTCCATTCTTATACTCGAATCCTCGACATGGGATCACCGAAAAAAACAGGGTTCAAGGGTTGGATTTGGCCTTTGGCTTTTCGCCTTTGACCCCGCGCAGGGGGGCCAAGAGGGCCGAAGGATGGGCCGCTGTGACTCGTGGCCGCCGTCTTGGGACTCGAGTCATATCAAAGATCTGACATGTTGGAAGATTTAACGAATGTTATAGCATTAGTGACATTTGGTTTTTAAACTTTTTTAAATTATTTTTGCTCGATTTTTAGCCGAAATGTGATAGGTGCTAAGCGATTTCGAGGATAACTTTTTACGTTTTTTAATGTAATAATTTAGAATTATTACAAAAACATAAAATGTGATTTTATTCCATTAGAAAGTTGGAAAAAAAATTAAAAACCTCAAGGTGACTTAATTTTTTAGTTATTCTAATCAAACTATGTACAAAACACCACAAATTGGTTTATTTTTTTTTTTTTGGTTTATTTTTTTAAATGTTCACGATTAATAGCAGTCATCAAACGTTTTTAACCAAAACAGTTTCAAAAAAACTTTTTAAACATTTTGACTATTCAAAACATTTTACAAAACTTTTTTCTTAAAAATGTTCACCATTCAAATCAGTTTACCGCTAACTGAGAATTATTGCCAAGTTCACCAAACGTCACTATGCATGCAAACAGGTTTGCACTATACTAAATACTGCTTTGGTTTTTGTAAATGTCACTTTATTTTTCAAACTTTTAACAACACTTTTAAAAAACTGCTTTGGATTCAAATTGTCATCTTATTTGAAAGAATATTCAACGATTCCCAAGATGGCCGTGCCCAAGAGTTCCAAGATGGCCGCCCCGCACTCCGGCTTCACTTTCATGGCGTGAGACGCGCCGAAGACGCCACCTCTCGTTTTCCTTCCCAACTAAACATGCAAATTAGAATCGAACTGACAGGAAGTGAGAGTGAGCCGGAAGTGGCTAGAGGGGTGCCACCTGGCGACGCCAAAACATTCCCAGCTTCCCCTCCGCATTTACCGAAATATGCAAAATACCTGAAACTAAAAAGTAATATATATATTTGAAAATGTGAAAAAGCAAGCAAGAAAGCCGCCTTCGAACATATTTGCCTCCTCCATTTACAATTCTAGATCCTAACCGACAGTATTATTGCCGTTCTATTCTATTGCGCTGCTGTTCGACGGCGATCGAAGCGACACCTCAACACCTTCCATCTGCCATCTTACAGTCGCCATTTTGGAAAATGACTGACTTCTGACCCCTACCGGCTCGGATGGTGAATGAGGTAACGAGACGCCACTCGAGCGCCATGGGCTGCATTCGACGATCCCTTTCCGAAACCCAGCGTGGACCATCAAAATGGCTCCAGAAAGCCGCTTTCCCACAACAAGATGGCGCCCTCGGGTTTGCTTTCGAAAAGCAATCGCCGGTGTTTCGGACACTATTGCTTTTTTCCCATTCAATGACGTCATCGGTGTAATCTAATTACATATTTACGCCCCACCCACCCCCACCGAATTCCGTGCCAAAGAATTTTTTCCCTGTCTTCTATTTTCAAACGATTCGCTTCGTTATTGCTATTATTATTAATTATTGATTATTAACTATTGTTGCCATAATTATCATTATTCTCTCACCACCAATCCCTAATGACGCGAATGTGTTCATCATCGCTCTTACGGCCGCCATTTCCCAGCTTCGAACATCACAGCTGTTAATTACCCTTTAATCGTCTGTTAAACGATAAATTGGTCGTTAAAACGACGATTAAAGGATGAAAAACAGAAAATCGGTTTTGTCGCGGATTTTATGGTCGGTCCCCGCGATGACGGCCTGCTGTGATTGGCTAGATCGAGTCAGGTGCTAAGTCACCAGCCAAAGGAAGCCAGCAAGCCCGTGGGGGCGTCCATAAAGGCGCCCAAAATCGTCCCACGCCGTTTTTCCAAATGGACAGAATCTCGATTTGTTACTCAAGTAATTTCCGAATCTAGTTCTGAATAAGGCGAACGATTTCGAACCGGAACTACGTCATTTTCTTCGTTATTCGATTGTTTTCCGCGCCATTGTTTGTGTGGTCAAGACGTAAAAGCTTGAGTATGTCTTCGAAACTTTAAAATAAATCTTTTTAAAAGCTTTTTTTGTTATTATATATAAAATAAATTTATTTTTATTTTATTCAAATTTATTCAATAGTTTTTCTTAAAATTTTGAGTTTCTTTTACTTGCATTTTATTCGTTTTTTCTTTTATTTAGTTTTAAAAATTTCTTATATTTTACTCATTTTTAAAATGTTTCAAAAATTACTTTTTGATTTCTTTCATTTAGTTTAATTTTCCAACATTTCTTTCATCCTTTCTTATTAAACAGAAAACAGTTTTTCTTTTATTTGTTTTCATTTTTTGTCGATGCACTCGCCATGTTTCCTTTGTCTATTCTCGCACTTTTAGCCCCTTTTCTCGATGCAAGAAATACTTGCAGGCCGACAGGGGGCGCTGCATTGGCGAAAACATGGCGTGATGTCACTTCCGCAAATTTGGGAATCATAATAGCAACGAACTAAAATATTATTTGGTCATCAGATTTATTCCAAACAAAATAAAATTCAACGAGCAGCGCCATTTCCTCTCACGTGGTGCCCCCTGTTAGCCGCCATTTTCCCATTAACTCCGCCCTCCATATTTCACTTCCGGTTTTCCCCTTTATCCATAAGCCCCTAGTCCCGCTTCATTTTTTGCTCTTCGAAACGCCTCTCGTACTTTGTAATTATTATTGTAAATATCGAAACATCCAGTAATAAAAAATTCTCAAATTATGTAAAAAAAAGCCAACGAGTGCTTTCCATTCGATAACGTCACTAATATGAGAATACATGACGTCAATGACGAATAGAATAGCCGAATAATTACGTCAATAACTAAAAAATGACTTCACTAAATGGAGAATAAGTGTATTAAATGACTTGACTGTAGAATTATAACACCCGATAAATGTCTTCATTAATTGAAAATGACGTGATTTGATTGCGAAATTAATTAAATTGGTCGTTAAAACGACGATTAATGGGCGAAAAATAGAAAATCGGTTTTGTAGCGGATTTATGGACGACCCCCGCGATGATTTGACGTCATTAATTGAAAAATAAACGATGAACGAAATAAAGGAAGTAATGCGCGAAAAGTACGTCAATACTTGAAAAAATGGGTCATTTGATGAAGAAAATAAATTAAGTAATAAGCAAAAATCACGTCATTACTTAACCAAACAGAACGTCATCAACGTGAGCAATAATTACGTGAGCAAAAATTACGTCATTAATTGAAAAAATTACTTCAATTGATGACAAATTTAACGAAATTATTTGCGAAAATGACGTCATTAATTGAAAGTGAAATTACGCCATTTCATGACTAATTAATGAAGTAAACAGCGAAAAGGACATCAAAGAAAAAGGAAAAAAACACGTTCCAGTTCGATGACGTCAATAATAGGAGAATAAATTACGTCACTGACGAATAGGTGTCGTCAATAATAAATGGTCACCCGATGACGTGATTACGGAAAAAAATGACGTGAATGAAGAAAAACGAGCCAGACTTTCTGGACGACACCAAGTGCCACCTCATCGATATATCGATTCTCTCACCTTTTTCCCACTTCCGCCTCGTTTAGAACACATTTTTGAACAATTTCCGGTCCGCCCTCCCACCCCCAATTGAAAATGAACTCGACCTGACAACGAAACAGGTGAAGAAGGCAGATCGTCGTGTGTTGTAAGCACGAAAGGATAGTGCGACACTGCGGGGGTCAAGGGTGAACGGTCAAACCCCCTTCCTTAGATCACCAATAGCAGGCGACCACGCCCTCACCTGGAGGAGACGATCGCTCATATGGAGACCCTGCATTCAGGTAAGCCGTCATTTTTTGGATGGAGGGGTCAAGGGTCAAGCATCATTTTTGGATGGAGGGGTCAAGCATCAGTTTTGGAAAATTCAGGGTCAGGGCTCAGTGAGGAATAATTGGTCTATTTTATGGGATTGGGATCAAGGCTGTCTTAAAGAGTCAAGGGTCAATTTCCCATTTACTGATGGGGTTTCGAAGGGTCACGGGGTCACCATTTTTTAAGCTCATGAGGCCCATTAATAGAAAATAAACAACATTTAGTAATTTATTTTATATTTATTAAATTAATAAATTTAATTATTATTTTTATTAGGTAAGATTATTTTTATTAATTATTTCGTCTTGAAAGTAATTAATTTCTTTATAGTTGTAATTAGGTAATTAAATAATTTAAAATTAAATTATTTATAATTCTAGTCATTGACTAATTCTGGTCATTTTCACACAAAAATATCGTCCGTGGCACTTCTTTATAAAAATTGGAAACTTCACAAAAGATTTACTAAAATGCGGTAATTGGATATACATGTAGGTTTCCTCAAATTTGTTCCATGTATACCTAATTTTCTATGAGATTTAAGGAAAATCTTGTAAAAATTTAACAAAATTCGGCTTGATTGATGGTAGGTTCGGATTTCGAGTGACCATCTCCGCACTGCGTCGCTATTAATTATTAAACCAAAATTGGATAATTGGGAAGGGGCAAGGGAAAACAACAACGTGAATATTTAACGCAAAAACATTAAAAATTAACGAAAAATTCGTGAATATTAATGAAAGCAATTTCATGCACGGAAGAGAAACAAACATGAAATGGTCTAGTGGTCAGTGCACTGTTCAATCAGTTGGATATCACATTTTAATGTGATTTTAAGGTTCATTTCGCTTTTACAACCTGGAAGGTTTATAAAAATAAACTATAAATTTAATTAAGTCCTTAAAAATTAAAACAAAATTCAATATAATGTAATCAATAAACTTCCAATTTTTTAAAAAAAAATTATAGAAATGATTCAAATAATTTCAAAATCTTCAGTTTATTTTTATATTAAAAAATAATTATCCGTAGAAAAGATTTCATTTTATGAAATTGATGACAATTCGTACCTCTTTAATTGCTAAAATCTGCATTATGTAATTCCAAAAGTATTACATTTTGCTCAAATTTGTCAACGTAATTTGAAGTGATGAAATTTGAGAAAATTACATCTTATTTTTGTTTCAAATCAAACTCCTTGGATGTAATTTTATAATAATAAATTCCGCTAAATGTGATCGCGGATAATGGTATCATTCGGTTATTGTAAACAACAATTCGCTAAAGCTGTGTTCTCATGAGTCGATTTTTGTCGATCAACTTTCGTTGAAAGCTAGTTGAAACGTGAGAACACGCTTTTCAATAGACTTGAATCAGAGTTGATCAATGATTGGTGGAATCGAACAAAGTCGTTCCATTTAGAGCACGTCAACAAACAAAATTCTAAATTGGCAGTCACACGAATTCGAATTTTACAGCAAGCATAATTTTTCTCTGCGCCATCTTCAACTTTGTAAATTGAACAATGCTCGACCAACATTTGCCGATGAATAACTGTTGATTGACAAAATTTGACTTGTGAGAACGAGCCTTTATTGTTATCATTTCCCCTCATGAAGAATTCGTAAAATACGACGAATGAGAAGTTTTAGAAGAAAATGTCTAAAATGATCACCCATCTGGTGTGAATATCGAAAATTTCGAGGAATATTCTTCCACATTTTCAATATTCATTGACGAAAATATTCCGATAGAAGCCCCAACGACTAAATCTGACACTTGCCAGGCTGTCTGTGAATCGAACAGTCAACTAGATCTGACTGATGAAAATGATTTTGATGTTGACGAGAATGAAAGGCGAATCTTTGTTGAGAAACCACCAAAAAGTGCTGAGATGACAGAAGCATGCACTAATATATTTGATTACAGTGGATAAAACAAGTATTAACAATTGTATTTTTTCACAAAAACAACTTCGAAGAGTTAAATAAACAAATATAATTTAAATAGCAGCAAGTAAACACTAATCTTGACAGTTGCGTTTGTTTAAATTGACGTGGTCTAAAATAAACACCAAAAAAGTGAAAAACTCATGTCAAAAAAGTATTGGCAATGTTTTGTGAAAAAAACACCAATTGCCAATACTTGTTTTCTCCCCTGTAAGTGTGCAGGATAAATACTGGTATGAATATGAGAATTGCATTAACGAACTTATACAGAAAAAATTGTAAGCAAAGTAATCTACATGTACATGTAAGTCAGCTGATGTGATGTTTTTAGCTGGAAATAGCTTTGTAAAGTTAAATTTTGCGATGCACCGGTATACAGTATGTACATTAGAATTCAAATTAAAAAAGATGGTCTATCCTTGTCACTCGGCCATTGTTATCAAAATATCCCATTAATACAGTATACATGTAATGCATTAAACCCAACTTTAAACGGCTATGCCCAGAAGCCCATGCTTGCAATTATGCTGGGGTTTTCACGTATCCTTCTACTTTTTCATTGCAGTCGAAGGGCAGTCATTGCGGAAGTGACCACCATGCACCCTTACCGGAAGCACGCACACCTGCCGTTCTTCCTGCTGGCAGCGGTTACACTGCTTTATAGTTTCCTGAGCCTGAGTAGAGGGGGCGCCACTCACTTCCTGCAGCAACTGCACAGCCGTCGCGAGGCATTGACCGTGCAAGCATACAGCGCCCTCATGCATGAGATCGAGAACATTTCAAGATCCATCACGTCGGTAGAGAGCCAGGCAGACATTTTGAATCGGGACATCGAGGAACTGAAGCTGTCTGCCAGGTCCATCCTGCAGAGCCAGCAGAGGCTGGCAGGTGGTGCTGCCAGCAGCAACGAAACCACGCGGTAGGCTCCGAACAGCACCGCGATCGTGGTTTTCTAGTTAAGAAAGTGCAGCTGCAACTGATGTTTGTCAATTGCGAGACGGTAGTGTGGACCGTTGCATCAAGAGCATCGGTCGAAATGTTTTTACCATTACTGGTATATGCATTAAACCCAACTTTAAAACGCCGCTGCAGGAAGACCGCTTTGGATCCACCAACCAATTTTTCACACGTGCAAACATTGGCATTCCAAGTTAAAGTATTTCTAAAATCTATCACGAAGCGGTAACTTACGTGAAATAAAGATCACGAAAGCGCACAGTTTTCACTTTTAAATCGCAAAATTTATTGTAAAGAACATACCAATAATAATAATAAACGACAGGAAAATGTATTTGTATATAGCGCTGGAGGCGAAAAAAAATAAAAATATGACAAGTTTTGCATTTTTGTAAATTTACAATAATTCATTCGCGAGCACCTTTTTCGCACCGGTAAAAATCAACGTGTCCTAGATCGAAGAAGGAAAATATTATGACGGTCATAACGAGTGATTGCGGGCAAAACAGACCGCGGCATTTAAAATCTGGTAACGATGAGTACGCCGATAATCCTAACTAAGCGAGGGCTTGCATCGACCGCTAACAAGATAGACTTTTGACAACGGTTAAAAACGACACAGCGAATGTCGAGGCCCCGCCTGAGGAGCCACTGTCCGAAGGCCCCAAAACAGCCACGGCAGACCAGGGCGGTAGTGCGCAAGTCTACGGGTGCCATCTTGGGCCCACGAGGACTCCTGGTGCGGAACCTCGGCAAAGACGAAGAGTGAGCAGGAATGAAGAAAGGAACATCTGGTCATCCCATCCCATAAGGAAAGCACTGACCAATCGCATGCCACGGTCAACTTGTGACCAAAATGGTCAGTCAACTTCCTCACCGGGTGGTTATTTGGCACAAGTAAAAAATCAACGAGAAACGGGCACAGCTATTGGCGATGCCGAGGGGCCATGGCAGCAGATCAACTTCATGTGGGGATTTGTTTGATCCTGGTCTTGGTGATGGAAGATGAGTCCTAGCAACGGTCGTGCCGACTCATCAGGACACCTGTCAAGCAGAAAAGCTGCCCATGAGGAATGCACATACCAGTACATAGTCAATAAAAGCCGATTTTTAACGTAGTATGACCGTTGAATATATTAGTTGGTGTGGTTACATTACAAAGTGGGGCCTTATCCTTATCCCAGGCTTCCTTGGTTAGGGCACAGAAGACAAACTGTCCAAAGAAGAGGTGGTAAGAGACACGACAAAATACTGTTTCTCCAGCAACTGTTATGGCATTAGCCTGGCAATAACTTTGGAAAGCCAGGAGACCCAAAGGGCATCTGACATGTGCCTGTAAGCAACATCGGGACACTTCTAAACTCAGGCATCTGACTATAGTCACAAGTAGGACATCTGACCAAAACTTGACCATGGTTGTGATCAAGCATCCCAGGGGTGCAAAGCGGCTCTGCTAGGAAGGCATCGGGGAAACCCAGTAATGGATCGCAATGATAGGTGTATTCGCTGCAATTTTTTCTGACAATGTCACGAGCATGCTAATGCAGTCGTGAAACTATGCATTGCACAAACGGTAACATTTGGTAAACTTTTCTAACTTCTGGAAACTATGGCTGGTTGTTGATGTTACGCGGGCTGTTTGTATTGTGAAAGAGACCGTTGGTGTTTTACAAAGCATGTTCGTGAAGGTGTTACGTGCAAAATTATGTGACGAGATTTTCTGTATCAGCCTTCGACTCGAGACACTGTTACCGCATTGCCACCAGTGAGTCCCTAACATGAGCCCGTAGTCCATCAGCCCGGCCAGGAAGGCCAAAACCAGCCACCAAGTTGCCGTGGCAAGGGCACCCCGGGCGATCGCCAAATCGCAAGCTCGGTCTGAAAAAAGGGGGCAAAAGTTGATCGATTTTTTTGGCACATTGAACGAGTTACACGTATAGAATTAATTTACAGACTGGAAGAACACGGCCATGTTGAGAACACTTCAAAAAAGATGGCGTCCATGCGGAGATGGGCCGTTCGGGTTTTACGTACGTCAAAGTTTACGTATGGATTTCCAACGGGAAGAACATTTCTATCGGTTTGGGACTTGTGGGGGTGAGGGAAGAAGACAGCGGAAGTGACGCGCACGCACGACAACCTACGCGCTACGAATTGACACCGAGTTTAGACTTCTAGTTTGACACAGCTCCAGATGTACATTAGTTTAAGAGAATGGCAGTTATCAAATACGACTGCAAAAATTATGCATAGACCACAGAGTTGAATTATTATAAGAATAATAATAATGATCGGAAGGATACAAAACAGGGATAGGAGAGGGAGCAGGGCTACGGGAGTCCTAGACCCCGAGCGGACACTTCGAGATCCATTCCAGCGAACACTTTTCGGCTTGTTTAATGGACACATTGGCATGCATGTGGCCAGTTAGTATACAATTTTGTACATTTTTTTACATGCAAATATCTCATTTTTTCATATTTTTCACAAAAATATTTCAGCAAAAAGTTGGCATAAAAATGACGGATTTAGATATAGAATGACGGACTTTCGCGACTCACTTCAGGGTGACTAGCCGAAGCTTGAATCCAATTTCCCTGACATTTCCAGGTTTCCCAGACACTTTTGTAAAATTTCCAGACCATTTAAAGAAAGACTTTTTAAAAATTTGGCACATTTTTGATACAGATTTGACCCATGCAAAGGATATATGGCGGAAATTTAGAAATTGTAGATCTGATCACGAGATGATGGGATTAGCTAACAATTTTGTAAAAAGAAATAACAATATTAATAATAAAGGGAACGTCGTAGGTGATATTTTTGAAGAATTACAAGAGATAATTCTGTAACCGAAATAATGGATTTTAGTGTATTAATATTAATAACGATACGAAGATGAGTGGTTGAAACCACTGGAACCCAAACGCTGCATTTTTGTGGACTTCTTTCGAAATTTTCATAATAATGGAAACGCTGTAGGAAAAATTTTTTTTTTTATCATTTAGGAACGCAATAAGCAAAAATTTTTAAAAAAATAACAGAAATACTGCATTTTACGGGAATTTTGGTGGAATTTTCATAAAAAATATTAGGAATTAATGATAATAAAAACGCCGTAGGCGAAATTTTTAGAAAAAGCAGATCTCAAATACAGCTTTTGTAATGCTTGTCTGAGATACTTATACAAATCTAATTCATTGTGCCACAACAAATTTCCAGTCATTATTTGCATTTCCCTTACATTTGCAGACCAAATCAATTTCCCTGACATCTCCAGGTTTTTCAGACAGCTAGTCACCCTGTCACTTACAATATTAAGAACGCCATAGGTCAATTTTTTACAAAAACTACACCACAAATAACGGAATTCAGCTTACTTTTCTAAAAAATCGCATGGGTGTGATTATTAGTAGCTAAGAGAACCAATAGGCGATTTTTTTTAAAAAAAACTGATAATATAATAAATTTTAATAAGATTTTCATGAAATTAAAGACCCTAGGGTGATTACTGATACATGGCATTCATGAATGGAAGTGAATTCCTCAGTTTTCCACTGGATTTCTCTGGAATGAGTTTTTCACGTAAGTAAATTGTCATTTTCCCCCCAATGTGTGAACCGCGCATTATTTTTAAACAAGTACATTATTAAAATCTAGTAGCATCATTAAATAACTTCACAAAATACTGTTGATATTTCCCAACCTGTCTCGAAAATAAGTGACCCGAAAGCTGCCGTTGACTAGTCCTCGATTTCAATGACTCGAATTTCAATAAAAAAGAAATATCAATCAAATTTCAGGGAATTTTCAAACAATTTTTCAACATGATTTTCAAGCATTCCAAACTTCCATTGATGGATTTTCATTCCCAAATTGTTTCAGGAATGTCTCTCGAAGTCCCAAAGAGGGCTTCGGGGGCTGGGGTTGGGTGGAGGTGGGTCAGCACGCGATTTGATATGAGTTTGAACGTTCGCTGGACACGACCGGACACAACCCGGAGTTTCGGGGCCAGGTTACGTTCGCCGATGAATGAACCAATCGTGCATAGAACGAAGGTGTTCGGGTTGGGATGGGGAGCGAATGCGAGGACCAAAAAATGGGCAAAACAATGCAAAAAAGGCCTTATGTCCAAAAAGTCCACAAACCATGGCACGGAACTGACCACAGCAGTAGGGTGCCGAAGCTGACCGAAGGGACAATGGAGCCTCGAGAAGGCAATTCAAGCTTGCGTCCGGCTGGCTATTCTCGCGTTTGAGCAGTGTGGTCGAGGATCCGGTCCCACTGGTCAGTTAGGGCAGCCGGCCACTGATGGTCAAGGGCGGGGTTGGAAAGACAACATAGGCTAACTCAAAAATAAAAAAGCCCTTTCGGATCCGAAGACTTCAGCGTGGGCTTCATGCTGGACCGGGATGGGAAACATATGACTAGCAGCAGGATATGCTTGGATGGCGCATTCTTCGAGAAGCCGTTGCCGGGCCTGTCGAAGAAGTCTTTGGCCGCTAAGCGGGTTCGGGGAAAAGCGTTCACAACTGAAGAAGACGGGAAGTCAGCGTTGATAACCGCGAGCTTCGGCCACCCCGACTCGGGTTCCAGAGCGGTATAGGAACCCACACAAATGATAATGTACATTAATAATATCACAGTCGAAAATAGGTAAACGAGCAAATCAAAATTCAGTCGCAAGATGACCTCGGCTCGTCGACAGCCGGGTGTCCATGTCCCGCTCAAAGTGCGTTTTTATGGAATGGGCAAAGACATCCCTCGGCAAATATCCGGGACTGTTTTTTTTTTGCATTTCGAATCTTTTGAACACTGGAAGCTTGCGCTGCAATATCTGATTAAATAGCCAGATTTCTACAGTAGCTTTCTTCCCGTTGATATATTTGAATGTTGTAAATTAATTTTGGGTGCGGTTTGAAAAAATTGGAATTCCTTTTGATCTCGAATTTTCGATTTTCAAAACAATTCTGAGAGATTTCTCAGGCCCAGAGATGCTACCCTTGGCCGGGACATCGAGAGTGACGAGCCGAGCCTCTGTGGCAGAAACGCTGCAAAACAAAAAAGGAATTAGTATTTAAAACGGGACGAAAGTGTCTCGTGTAAGCAGCAGCGATTAAAAAGCGTAAAAACATCAGCAACGAAAAACAAAATAAATCGATCTTGCGCTACGAGAATATGCAGCCAGTCATACGAGAAGAGTAGTTTTATAAAATGAGATTTAAATCCTTTCACAGCCTTCTTGTCTTATTTTCCTTCTTCCTTTTCTTCCTCGATTCCTCTTCTTCTTTCTCCTCTCGGAGCAGATCACAGACTAGTTCGAGACAATAGTCATCATCTTCTTCTTATGCATCCAGTACCCTGTCACTCCTTTTGTTTTTGCAAAGACAAAACACTTTTTCTCCGATTACTTCTCGTTCGGATCCTCCTCATGGTGCCGGGGACGAAGAGGTGAATTTTTTGGGGGCAAATTTGAGAAAAATCGAACGTGTATCCTCAACCCTAGGCTCCCGTGACAGTGTCAGCACGGATCCGTAACAATTTTTGCATTAGAGGTTGCCGGAGATGCCACAACCTTAATTAAACAACTTCACTTACACACTTGTAGGAGGGTCCACGTGGTCTTCCTCAAATTTGTCTGAATTTCACCCGTTCACCTAGTCGTCCCATCTCTAACATCATCTCAGTTCGACAGCGAGCAAAGAGGAGAAAACTTCTCTTGGCAATGCCGTTAGACGAGAAAAAATAAACGAGATAAAAAATAAAACTGATAACAATAAAAAAAGCTGCTCGACGAGTAGCCCGATGAACCGCCTCGCCGCCGATCTATCACGTCGTGTTCGGTGTCGGGGGTAAAGCACAGGAAGCAGAAATTTCACCAAACGATCAAAAATAAGTCTCGTTGAAAACCTCGGAGTATTCGAAACTTTCAACGTCTGACACCCGAAAAACACAGGGCGAAGACTAAATATGCTTCAGGAGCTCAAAATCCAAATGTGGGTGGGGCAGCAAGAACTGAGGGTGGGTGGGGCCTCGCGAGGGGTGGGATTTTGTGGTGGTGGGTCCAATCACCACATGAAAGATGGGGCGAAGGTTCCGCAGAGTGGGGCGGGGTTCAGTGCAAAGTGAGTTGGGCTGATTGGATGGGGCGTTCTGGGCGTTGCGAGGTGGGTGGGAATTGTCCCCGCATGGGAAAGGCCTGCAGAATGGGGTGGAACGTCGGGTACGTGTGGGTGGGGTTCAGGGCAAAGTGGGTTGAGCTAGTGGAAACTGAAACCGATGATTGGATGGGGGCTTTCTGGGCGTGGCGAGGTGGGCAGGGCTATTTGTTGGAGGTGGGGCTACGGAGGAAAAGCTGGGCCAGATGGGTGGGAAGTTGCGGTGGAGGGTTGGGGCAACGACAAGAGCCTGGATGTGGCAGCAGGGGTGAAAGATAGGTACGTACAACGTCACACCATCGAAAAAGGGAGAAGACGAGATAAGAAACGTCAGTAGTTCTCCAGGTAAGTAGGATAGTTCGAGTGAACGGACGACGTCGGCATGGGCGACGCGGGCTGGGGGTGAGACGACGACGACGCCGATGAGGGGGTGGCGGCCGCCTGGTAGGAAGACGAAGACGAGGAGGGAGTCGATGGCGAGCATTCCTGGTAGGACGGTGGCGATGCCGCCGCCGCCGTGCTGCGACCGCCCCAGCCATTGCCCTCGTGCTGCGGGCTGTCCATGGCACGCGAGGTGCTGCTCAGGTCGAGCGAATGCGGGGTTGCCCGCTGCTCGGCCGCGTACGATGGCGGTCGGGACAGGTGCTGCTCCACAGCGGCGGCGGTCAGGTAGGCGTCAGCATGCTCCATCGAGTAGCCGAAGCTGCGGGCCATGGCCTCCAGCCTGTGGGTGCGGGGTGGCGGCGGCAGCGGCGAGAGCCGCGACAGGAATTCCATCCCGCTGTGGTTGTCGATTACGTGCGAGGAAGGAGGCGGCGGCCGGCCCAGAGCAGCTTCCATGGAGCCCCGGCCGTAGGCGTCCATGGGCGGTGGGCCCAGCCTCGACATGTGGTCGACCACGTAGGACGAGGGCACCATGTGGCCGTCCACCAGGGAGTGCGGTCCCACCTGCCGGGCGAGGTGCTCGATGCCGTGGGTGAGGAGCTGCTGCTGCGGCGGGGGCGACATGAGGTCGGCCATGCGGGACATTTCCGCGTCCTGCATCGAGGAGGGCGGTGAAGCCGTGGCTGCCAGGGACAGCGTCAGGTGGTCGAGGCGGTGAGGCAGGGGACGCGGCAGCGTGTCCAGCCCGTGGAAGGACATCTGGCCCAGGTGGATGCCGCGTCCCGGCGGCGAGTCGACGCCGCCGTCCTCGGGCGACGACGAGGAGGACATGGGCCGTGGCGGTGGCACCATCATGTCGTGCTGCTGGTGCTGTTGCTGCTGCTGAGACGTGGTCCTGGCCAGATGCTCCAGAAGGTGTGCGGTGCTTCGGGGCAGGCTCAGGTCCAGGCTGTGCACGGGGAGTCGCTCCAGGTCGCGGTGCGCCAGGGCGGCCATCTGGTGCCGCAAGAACTGGTTGATGGAGTGCTCGTGCTGGGCCGCCAGGGTGTTCATGGAGGGGTCGTCTTCATCATCCTCATCCCGGGGCGCGTCCTCGTCCTCTTGGCCGTGCTGCCCGGCCACGGCCAGCAGGTCGTCCGGAGACAAGCGCTGCTGCTGCCTCTTGGTGAGGTCTTCGCACATGCCGGACAGCTCGTCGGCCTCCACCTTGACGACGGAGGAGTCTCCACCGTGGTGTCGCTGCTCCAGGTCATAGCGGGTCAGCGTGCTGCTGAGGTCCTCTGCGCTGGACGACTCCTCTTCCTCCTCCTGTCGGTGGTCCATCTGCTCGACGCCACCGCCACCCAGCTCCAAGTGGTGCCGCATCTGCATCGCGTAGTCGCTGTGCTGCTGCTGCTGTGCTGCGGACAGGCTGGCCGCGTAGTGGCGCACAATAGCAAAGTCACAGGCCATGCTGGCGGCCATCTCGTTGGTGAACTCCTTGACGTCGTCCTTGGCCAGGTGGCGGCCTCCAAGCGTACCGTAGATAGCTGAGTGCGGGATGCAGTCGGGCGGCTCCAGGCCGTGGCTCTGCATGGGCTGCTGCCGTGACATGAGCGCTGTGGATGGCGACGGGTTGTCGTCGTCCCGTGGATCGAGCTCCAGGCTCTGGTCCGAGATGTTGCCGTCCAGGTCGGTGTCCAGGTCCACGTCCGAAGACTCCATGCGATCGACGCCCCCTTGGTGGAAAACCTGGCCCTTCAGGTCGGTGCGGTCCTCTTCGTCGATGCCGCCACTCCCCGCTATCCTGGACTCTCCATCTGGCTCGGTAGTCAGAGACATCACCTCCACCTGGGCTAGCGGCGACGCGGCAAGTTGCTCGTCCAAAGAATCATCGCCATCCTCGTCTCGGCAGGCTGCATCCTCCTCGTTATCCCGGTCATCTTCGGCGGTCATGTCCTTCTCCTCCAACGACTTCTGCAGCCGCTGACCTTCCATCGACTCGCGATGCTCCTCGACCTGGCTCCTCATCTGCAGCTCCGCAACCTGGTTTCTCATACGCACCTCCACGTCCAGCATCTCCGACCTAACAGCGCCGCTTCCCTCGACCTCCACGGCTCTGCATGGCTCCAGTGCCAGCGCCTCCAGGCTGTCCATCTCCTGGTGGCCGTCAGGTGGCGAGGCCGCTACGCCGTGCACGGGCGTTGCTGTGGGCGGCATCAGGATGTCGTCCTTGGAGGTGAGCCCTGTAACGCCAGAGGAGCACGCCGAAGAGGAGTCCTGCAGGTCGCTGGCTGTGGTCATGGAGGGCACGCTGCGCGGGTTGCCGAAGACAACGGCTCGGCCAGCCATCTCCTCGTTGCCTTCCTCGTCATCATCGCCCTGGCCGCCCGAGTAGCTCTCGAAGGTGTAGGCGATGCAGCGCTCGATGGACGGCATCGTCTCCATGGTGTAGCCGTGCACCTTCTTGTAGTGGAACTGCAAGCACTGCTTGGTTGTGAAGGCGGCGGTGCAGCCGTTCTCGGTGCACCTGGAAAACAGCGAACGGCAGAGGAAGGAGGTTCGGGAGAAAGAGAAGACGGCGAAAGGTGGGGGAAGCGATAAGCGAGTCAGTCAATAAAGAGACACCACACTTGTTCCCTTGTTTCTACGCTGGCAAGGGATGGCTCGGCGGTCGTGCCACAGTTACGCACCGAGAGGCGCTCAACTGGATGAACTTACAGGGATTTCAGTGCAACTAAAAGCGGTGGATCATGCGTGAATCAACCAGGCAACACACGGGTGACAACGGCAACGCCTTGGCTGGCGCTTTTACAAACCACAAAGAAGTAAAACTACACAAAACGGGATTTGCGGAAAAAAGCGAAACTACCATTTGCCGCAATGCAATGAGAACATTCCACGACTTCAGCCACACAAAAGCTGCTGCGTGTGTGTTGGGAAGCAAAGCGAACAAAGGCGAATGAAAGCAAAGCTACACTAAGGTAACATCCCTGGGAGCAGTACTGAATATTAGTTCAGAGAAGTTATTAGTTTGGATTGGTTGAAGGCAGAGACATACATGGCGTCCCCACAAATTCGGCGCCCAGGAAACTTGAACAATCGCCTAGCTGCACCAAATTTTGCTATTACGTGCATTTATAAGAAAGCACTTTGATATTTTTCCCTCCCCGTTTGCTATTTTGCACGAATTTTCTGCATTACAAACTGTGGCATTAGTTTGCAATAGTTGTGATACTGTAAAAACCAATACAAAAATTACTGAATATCATGTTATGGTGGTTTATCACGGATCCCAAACCTGTCATTAGTTTAGAGAGGATCTGTTTAGACAGATTCTACCTTGCGAGCAACGTGCAAAGACTACGAGTGGCGGCAAAAGCTCACAACTACCGAGATTTCAATTCCGCACCTAAGTCTGATAGCACGCGATTTCATGATCTAACCAAGCCATCAATTGCAATGCAAGGCATACGTGCTCAAGGCCAAGCATCGATCTAATGGGAAGCTACGACTCCCATCAAAGTACAGTGATTGGTAAACGACAAAAGTAACGAAATGGATGCGTTCATCACTCACCGAAACGGCTTGACCCCCGAGTGAGTGAGCATGTGGATCTTCAGGTTGGACTTGTTCTGGAACGTCTTGCCGCATCGGTCGCAAGTGGCCGCGATGTTTTGATCCTTGTTGTGCACCTCCTTCAGATGCCTCTGGAGGGCGGCACGAGAGCCGAGCAGCTTGAAGCACGACTTGCACTGGAACTCCTTAAGCACCTCCGCGATATCTGGAGAAAGCGGAGCATTTGATCAGCTTCAGAAAACTAACCGTTTTCACCTTCGCCGTTTACCTTCGGCATTATTTTTAATTAGGCAATTTGTAGAAAGCGCATTTTTTTTCAAGTAATTTCGCTTCAGCAATCAACTTAGCGAAAGAACGGAGTGCTGGACTTACCAGAGTGCATGCGTCGGATGTGCACCTTCAGCTTCTGCGGCTGGCAGAACTTTTTCCCACAGAGGTCGCACAGAGGTCGGCTGCGGCGCGGGTTCAACTTGCAGCCATAGGTACGGTGCATATCCAAGTAGTTCAGTCGGAGGAAAAACTAACGATGTAACATGGGAAAACAATGTAGCGTACACAATAAACACAGATGGGAAATCGGAACATTTATAGTCTCTGTTTTATCTCACCTTTTTGCAGTACTGGCACTGGTACGCCCCCTTCCCGTCATGCATCTCAGACGCGTGCCTCATGATGTTTTCTTTGCCAATGACGGCGACGCCGCATATCTGGAAGCGAGCAATAAACAACCGTTAGTGGAAATACAGTAGTAACATTTAAGAGCGCTCAAGGCTGTGTTAATTAGTCCTAATTTTTCAAGAAATTTCGCCAATGGAGGCATTAATTATATGCATTTTTCAAAAATTAGTTTATATACGAAATGCGCCAAAGTAATTTTCCAAGAAATTTAGCCAATGGAGTCACATCCTTCGTTATAAACGTTCTTCTAAAATAATTTTGTACACGAAAGTCATTGCCACAAATCATGCCTGGGGCAGTTACCTTGCAGTGATACTTGCGGATGGTCAGGCTATAGTTTGGGTCGTGGAAGATCATGCAGTGCATCCGGTAGTACAAGGAGTTGACGAATTTTTGATTGCAGCCGCCACAGCCTTCAAAATAAAAAGCGACATTTTGAGACAAACTATCAATGCTGATGAAATTTAGATATGAATTATTTTTTCTTCTAGTAATGGCCCCTTGATAAGCTCGAACTCGTGAGGTCGTTCAAGTTTTCTGTGATCATATTTGGGGAGTTGATCAAATGACGATTGAGGGGGATCAACCAAACTTCGAGTCATTATTTTCAAAATTTAAAATTTGGGTTAAAATCCAGTATAGTTGCTCACTAGTCTTCTCCATTTTCTTCCTGGACCAGGCGACGGTGGGATCCTCAGACCAGTACGTCAGCTCCGTCCCAGCTGCTACGTCCTTGATTGTCACAAAATACAGGCCATCCTGGAACGGCACCGCCGACACGTTTCTCTCGCTTTTGGAGGCGGCTGGCCTCAGGTACCTCAGCCAATTGCTGCTGTCGGCATCAGACGTGTCCAAGTAGAGCTTGATGTTGTCGTGGAAAATCTGGAAAAAAAAGCGGTTAGGCAAGGGTCTTGAACCAAAATTTGACAGCAATTGTGATATGAAATCAGAGTTTACAAGGTTCCCCAGAGATTCCACACCCAATCTGAGTGTGAATTAACGTATAATGTTTAACAATGGCACACGATGTACCATCTATAAGAAAAGCTGACGTTCTGAAAAAAACGTGTGCTTGTCTCATGTCGCGCACATGATGGGTGGGTTTAAGGCACTAAAAGAATTAAACCGAATAAAGTTTAGTTTTTAAATTATTAGCGATCTTAACCCAACCATTATTTTTTTTCACATACCGGCTTTTGCAACTACACTTCTCAAGTATATGTATAAACAGGAGATAGAAGTAATTTTCATTAGGAAACAGGAAACTGATTATTTTTTAAATTGACAATTTCATTATTTCCCCGATTGTTTCAAAGTAAATCCACTTTTCCCTGACTAACACAGGCCATTCCAATTTCCCCGACAATTCCTGGTTTTCCGTGTTTTCCAGGTCTGGCGGAACCCTGGTTTCCCGCTTGGATAAACCAATGGTTATCGAGTTTCTGCTCTCGCTACACTTACCTCCCAGATGTTTTTCAGATCAGAATCCTCGTGTATGTCCGCCTCATAGATGCCCTGCCCAATGATGGGCCCGAACTGCGTGTACTGCTGAATGGCTTCCACGGCGACGACGCTGGGTCCGTGGCCCTTATCGACCACGACCAGCTTGAGCATCTTGGGCAAGCTTAGCTCGGCTCTGCTCAGTGCCTTCGGCGGCGCTGGGTCGATCGGAGAGTCGAGCACAACGCGAAGGGGCCGGTAGAGCGGACATGTGTCGGACTGGTGCTTCTGGCTGCAGTCCACGCAGGTACGGATCTTCTCGACTACGAAAAGAAGTGAGAATTTCCAGGCATTGCACGCGTTAAAACCTAAAACCAACCAATGAAAGGGTCTACCATTTGGCTTGGCGAAAGCATCGTCGAGGGAGACTGGCTCGAAAGTCGAGAGAGAAGGAGGCTCAACCCAGTCAGGAGGGGCTTTTCGGATGTCCTCCGAGGCCGATCTTTTCCGCTTGGGCTTTTGTGGGGTCAGGATCCTCGCCCGGGTCCTCGTCTGGCGTCCCACACGCTTCGACTTCAAGGTGGCGGCCCTGGTGGAGCGCCGCATGCAGCGCACTCGGATGCCAGTCGGAGTCCAGTCAAAGTCCTTCTCGTCCTCACTCGGACTATTAAACAAATAATAATAATTTGTTTATTCTCGGCAAGGAAATAAATTATTGAGGGTTTACGTGGAAATATTGATGCATAACTCTACATAAATAATGGAGAAATTCAAAAATTCTCCAATTACTCAATTCAATTACTCAACAAAATTATTCAAAATGGTTAAAAGGGGATACGGGGCGAGTCTGGCCACCCCTGTAGATTAGCCTAACGTGAGAATTGGATTAAAAAAAAAAAAAAAAAAAACACCATTGCCTCTCTGACTAGTGATGCACGTACTGATGGGGCTATAATGTGTGACATGATTGTCTAGTAATACATGCACAATATAGTCTTCCAGTCTGATGCGGGAGAAAATATTAAAGTAACTTCCCATAAATGCACGTACATATATGAGTAAAATTTGGCGCCCCTAAGCGATTGTCTAAGTTTCCTGGGCGCCGAAATTGTGGGCGTGCCACCCCCGCATCCTGCCAAAACTTATAACCTCTATAAACAAATATTCAGCACCGGTCCCAATGGTATTAGTATAGACAGGTTCTCCTGCAATCAATAGGCCTATTCAAGCTTCAGGTGCGTTATTCAATGTATTATATAGTAGAACCTGTCTAAACTAATAGATAAAAACCGTTTTCAAGTGGTAGGCCCCTTCCCCTCAACCTTTCCAAGTTAATACCTTGTTCGCACGGAAAAGAAACTAGTTTTGGAAACATACCATAGTAGCGAACAGAGTTGTGGGAAACTAGTTTGCAAACAGGGGTGTTCGTACCGCATTCTCGGGCGGCGCAGTGCATGATGGGGGTTGCATTATTTATACAGGGCGTCTACGCAATTCGGTGCCGTTTAGCTATTTTACTTAAACAAGTTTAGCATTAGTTGTTGTCGATCACCATAAATTGACAGTCCAAATTACACCTTGGAACTTCCACACATAATTTATGGCATAATTCCAGTTCGACCAGTTGTACAATTTTGGTGCAGTTTTGTACTAAAATGATTTGTCTGAAAACAACTTTTTGCCTAACTTGTCTTAGTACAGTGTAGTAAAATAGAAGAAACAGCACCAAATCATGCAGAATAGTGACAAAAATTCGAAATGGACAACGTAACACCAACACGATAATACGAAATTAATTTGCAGTATTACAGCATTGGAGGCAGCACGGAAAATTTAAGCGACAACGCTGCATGACGTCAAATAAAACGTGGTTCTCAGCTGAACTGTGTTCCTGGAACACAGGAAGGCCATCCCGTGTTCAGTTGGTTTACAAACTAGTTTTAGTACTACCAGAAGCATAGGCCTACGCATCGCAAAAAGCAAACTAGTTTTGGTTACCAAAATATTTTTATCGGCTTGGTGCGACCAGGGTACAATAACCCCTTTAAACCAGCATTCAGCACCGGTCCCGAAGCTATTAGTTTAGTTTGCAGCACAACAGTCTACGTCCAAACGTGCTTCGTTACATCGCCTTAGTGCATCATTCGCAGCCTGGGCCACCCTCGCACCCAATACGCACCTATCGTTCTCCTCTTCCTGTGCCTGTTCTGGGGCCTCTCCATCCTTCTTGGGCTGTCCCGTCTCCCCGGCATTGACTACGGTATCTGCCCTGACACCTTCTCCGGCGGCGGTAGCAGTGCCCCGGTCCTGTCCGTTGGTCCTGCAGACATCCACACCCTTCTCCTCCTCATCCCCTTCTTCCTCTTCCTCATCATCCTCCTCTTCCTCCTCCAAATCCTCTTCCTCTTCTTCTTCCACACTGCAGGCAAAGCCCGCAGGGGGCGCCCCTGTTATGGGGACGCTGTTTTCCCCACCTTCACCTTTGTCTTCATCATTGTCATTGTTGTTATTGTTGTTGTTGTTGCTGCTGCTCGTAGACTGACCTGCAGCCTCCACAGAGGGGCCTGCAGCGCCCCTAGGCCTAAGAGAGATTCTAGAAATTCTCAACCTCAATGGAACGGCGCTGTGGAACGGTCCTTTTTCGCGCTTCCTCTTGCGTTTCTCGCCCGTTTTCGACTTCTTCTTCCTCCCCATAGCGCCCTGGGCCCCGCGTCCTTATTTTGAGCTCATTTTCGCCACTTTTCGGCCCCGAAAAACGCGTTTTCGCCCATGCGAAAAACTGCCTGTCTGGCCCTCTGCAGCACCAGCTGACCTCTGGGCTCTGCCGCCAGGAGGCGCAGCATCCATGCTGCTGCCGCAACAGAAATCCCCCAAAACCCAACGATTAACGCGTTTCGGAGCGGATTTTTTGGGGCCACTGATGAGTATAGCGGCCCCCGAAGACCCGATGGACGTTGCGGGCCTTGGTGCTGGAGAACGGGCCGTGAAATGGAACCAAGGCCGAAACGGACTTGTGGGCGCCATGATGCCACCCCGAAACAGGAAGAGAGTTTCGCGTTCTTGAAACTAAGATGGTGTCCAGTCGAGATAGATCAGGAGATGTGCGA
>JAQGAF010000765.1:0-41237 GCA_034687865.1 Kryphioiulus occultus | reverse complement strand
ATCTAAGTACCGACCATCAGTCCACAGGGCAGCCTCATTAAGGGTCACGACTGCTGTGCCTGCCATTCAATATGAAATTTTTTTTTCGAAACCATTTTGAGAATTCTTTTACAACACGAATATCTACAAAAGCTTAAATGACGATGAATTAACTAACCTGCGGAACCAGAAAACCCGGAGATAAAATTTACTTGATTATTTTCAGGCGCCACAAATTCATTCTTTGAATTAAAAAACATTTCAACTTTCACGTCATTAAAATAAAGACGTTTTTTAAAGGAGTAAATTTTAAACAGTTTTCATATCGTTGCAAAAATGTCTTTCCAATTCAATGACAATTAGCACATTTAGTACATGTATATATTAACTAATTTGCCTACCTGGTGTTCATCTTCATGTGGAATTATGTATGCATGAACAGCATTTATACGCATTTTTTCTCGCAATTTTTCTAAACGCTCGGTCGTATTAACCCATATTTTCTTTTCATTTACTTCTAAAATGCAATCGTCTTTGTCCTGGGTTTCTTGTGTAATCTGTACATTTGCAATTTCTTCCGAAATGCGAGAAGGGGTGACCGATGTAGTTGATGTGGCTGCACATATTACTGTTAAATTGTTAAATTAAAAAAAAATTCACTTTAAGAATCATGCACACAACAGTCTAAGCACATTAGCGTAAATAGCCTTATGTATTCGATAAGAATAAGTAAATATGGGCTTACCACAAATAAATCCAAAGTTGAAATAAAATATCCAAAGTTTCATGATTGTTTTCTGAACTCTTATTGCTCTGAAAAGTAATTTTCAATCATTGGCGTAACTGCGTATATAAGGCTCAGGACCACTCAACACAATTACATGTAGTGTACATCAAGGAATTGTACATCCGGCTCAGAAGGCGAATTATAAAAGAAAAGGCGGAGGGAACTAGCTAGAGGGTCTCGTTAATAAGTTAAAAGATGTACATGTACTAGCTTTGGATAGAGGCTATGATTAAAATTCTACGCTCATACATATGAGAATAGGTAGTAGGCAACCTAAATACGAAATTATACTCCGCTATAGTCTAAACGCACAAAACATACAAAAATGAAGGTCAATTTCAATATCCATTATGCAGCTTAAATCTATACGTATATACAGGGTGTTCATTTTTAAAACTTTCCACCTTAATTATTATAAAATTTAACGCTATTCATCTGCTGACTGTAGGGTAAAAAATTGAATTGAATTGAATAGAGAAATCGTGTTTGGTGGATGTTTATCAACCTGTATATCAAAGCAAAGTGTCCTCGTTTTTTAAATAAGATCAGCTCATGTGGTGTTGTTAATTAGATTGAATTGGCCAATAACAATCGATATTAAACAATGAAAAGCCGAAATTCAGTGAGTCATTGATTCTAGCGTCTGGGAACCAAAAATCAACTTGGAAAAATAAAATTTCAAATCGGTGAAAAAAAGAAACCTGCAAAAACAAACAAATCAGCACGATCACATAGGTGTATTCTCGAATCATTTGTAGTGGCAGTCAAATTTTCAATGCATGAGCAATTGAAAATTAAAGGACGAATTGAAAGCGCATGAACGTAATGAGTTTTTATTTTAATGACAAACACTATGACAGATTTAATAATTCGTCTTTACAGTTATTTGTAATTTCGTTTGCATATTCCGAACTTTGTGCAGAGGAACAGCACTACAACGGTCATACACTAAGGATTTTTGTCCAGGTGGTGGAAACAAAACGCTTTTCGTATAACGTAGTACATTAATTATACAAAAACGACGTCGATACAATTATAAATATTGAGCATTTACAATATGCGGCAACATGATTAAGGGAATAATCCGCCAAATCTTTCATAATGGGAACATTCACCATATTTCCAATAAGAATAATTAAAGGATACGCCGTTTCGTATTGGCCCATGAATTCGAAATTAAAATACCCGCTATTTGGTGAGCGACTTTTGTATCTATACTGTATAGCTTTGTTTCCAAAGTAAATGGTCAATAAACAAATGCAGTATGGTGACCGATCCAAGATATACCCTCAACAGATTTTTGACGAAAATCGTGACGCTCCCTTTAATAACAGCATTTATTTATTGACAACAAGTACAAAATCATCTGTTGGCATTTGCCATCATCAGAAATCACTAATTGTTTCTAAAAAATAAATGCAGTTAATTCTTGAAACGTGGAGATTTGTGGTTTGGCCGAATTCAAAAAAAGCTCAAAACGGCACCTGTTTTCCTCGACAAATCATCGTCATCACATTCTTCCTTTTTTGAGTCCTTAATGGTATTTATAGTTGCTGTTTTCATTTTTTTTAACTTTCCACAGCAAAGTTTTCCTAAATTCGGAAAAAAGGAAAATCATGAATAACACAGGGACAAGCAGGGATTCCTTACTCTTCTTTATATTTTCATTAATTTACATAAAGTTTTCAATTCTCTGAAGACCATTCGTGAAATGTCGCGAACATGGTCTTTCCATCAGTAAAACATTTTACAGAAAACGGTTACCAAATACATGTACATGTATATCAAACTATTAATATTTAGCCACGAAAACCCACCACTCCCTTGCCCTCAACACCATGTACATGTACGTCCAACCTAATTTATACTTCTGCATAAGAAAATAACCATGAAAATACTGACGACATCAATAACTATTATAGTATACTATAATTTGTTTTATTTGAACATAATGCCATTTGTTCTATAAGCATGCGATAAAAGTAAATTGACTAACCAGACAGGTGCCAATTTAGCGGCTAATGCATGATTAATTAGAGCACATGGTACGACGTCGAAGGGAAAACAAATTTAATCTATACTGTGTATACGTTCGATTCAAAAAAAATCTGCCTTTGCTACCCATCTCCTAATAGAACAGTAGATGCGAATGTACGGATAGATTACAAAAATTTTACGACGAAGCTCCTAAGAAACTGAAATATGCCCTGTAGTGATTTAGATAAAAAATGGTAAAAGTTAATCCAAAAAGCACTTTTTTCACAAAAACAAGTGCCCGTTTTATCTTTGACAACGATTGTTATATGTATCTCGTTTATTGATATCTATAGTGTGCGCAAATTGAAAACAAATCTAGTTATGAACAGGATCTACAACATTTACATCAGAGTCTGACACAAATGGAGGAAAAGGGCAATTGGGTAATAACAACAGAAAACCAGAATGGTTAAAAATGTATTGTGGTTTTTGTGGAAATGGATCAAAAACAAAAACAGGGCACATCTGGACATACATGTATTCGACGAAATTAAATTCCTCTATCCAGCCGAAAGCAGTCCAAGGACGGCATGGAGCTATGGATATACGAGTACGACTATGTAAAAAGCACCCTAGCGCTCAGGCAATGCAGAGTCAGTTTCTTCATGTTATCAACAAGTTAGATTTTCTTTTATACTACGATTTATAGAACAGGAACATTAATAAAATAAAATTACCTTACCAGTTATTCAGTAGCACTACACGATTGACAGAAACATAATAAATGTTTGCAGATAATTTTTCTATTCACGATTGACTTCGTTCCGATTTCAATTACCCTTTCCAGGTGTCGTTCTTTTTCCGTCGTATTCATAAGCAACTGCGCGTACGATTTAACGGTTTCCAGGAAATTGCAATTGAAATCGGAACGAAGTAAATCGCGAATAAAAAACGTATTAGCAAGTACTGCTGAATATCTGAAAAGTTAATTTTTTATTGATTTTCGAGTTTTAAACAACGTAGTATAAAAGAAAATTTCATGCTGAAGAATCTAACTAGCAGTATTCACCTGGCCGCCTCAGACTTAACAAGTACTTACCAAATAATTGCTTTTTCCTTCCTATTTACAATCACGAGACAATCCTGACTAGTGGCTGGACAGCTGCTTTAGATGATTTCTGGATGCCAGATTGCCATCTCTTTTCCCTATATCAGACAGCAATTTCACGTTGCTTTCGATCTGCCTTTGCTTTTCCATCATCCGATTTCTCATCAGGCCTTCCATAAATCTTTGACGGATGACATTTAGCGAGCTATCCACGGATAACGAAGGTCCCATTCCGCCATTTCGTTCCCTTTTATATTCCCTCGTTGGCTTCAATCGACGTTGATGCACATCGACTCCGGCTCGCTTATCTGCTGAACTTAAACTCTGATAAGGTTCCCATCGTCCGCCATTGCCCAGCGCTTCTTCATCGGCATTCTGGAAAAAAAAATAACTTTTAATTTGGCGAAAATGCAAAAGTTCAGATTGGGGGTGGGAATCTTTTATTACTGACTTATTATGACATAAAATACAAGGTGTCTTTCAAATGACATCAAGCAAGCATCTCTCGGGTTTTTTTTCGGCGGTGAAATGTTTCCGCCTTTTCCCGCTAGAGGGCGCTGAGATGAAACCATTTTACGGCTCGGCGCCCTCTAGCGGCGAAAGGCGGCATCATTTTACCGTTGACAATTTTTAAACCAAACTTTGAGAAATACTTGTTTGATATCACCAAACTCGATCACCGTGAACCCATTGCAATAATAAATTTATTCGCTAAGGCTTTTACAAGGAATCTACTGCATGGCAAAAAAAATTTAAAAATGAATATTTGAAAATGGGGCCATTCAAGTCATCACTAAATAGCGATTTTAAGAAACATTATCTACCACAGTGATGACACGATTATTTGCCAAAAAACGCTGTAGGCGAAATTTTTTGCGAGTCTGAATGACAAATGATGAATTTTTATCCAAATTTGTATTTTGTGAAGCAATCAAAGGCAAAAATTCCATGAGCCTGAAATAGATTTCATGACTTTTCCATGACTTCCATGACCTGAATTTTACTTCAGAACTTTTCCATAACTTCCATGACCTGAATTTCATTTCAGAACTTTTCCATAACTTCAACGACTTCCGTGACCAGAAGACACCCTATTTTAATCGGGTGAATTCACTCACTGACATTCGAAGGAAGTAGAATTCGAAGGAAGCCCAAACGCTTCACACACATATTTCTCAGTTGTTAGGTTTGCTCGGACACGTCATTATAAGTGGTCAAAGTGCCAAAACTTCTACTTGACGCGCACAAAATGGCACCTGGAGAGTTCTTGGCGATGGGAGTACACAACCATGGGACACTGCGCAATACAATCATGCCAGAATTCCTCCAAAAACTAATAATACTAAAAAATGGCGTCGATGGGATTTACGTATTGTATGGCAAATGCCTGCTTTATTCGGAAGTGGGAAGGCTTACCTCACTAAGAGGATCTGCTCCTGCATTTTTCGGAAGTAACTGCATAAGCGGACTTCCTGATAAAGAAGAAGACGAAGAAGAAGCAGACGGAGGCTTTGAAAACGCTGTATCCGCGTGAAAAAAAGCAGCGTTGGATTCCACGTCTCGAGAATCTTGTTGAGAATTTGGAGGCCTCGCGAAATCCGCATAATGCAGATGATCCAGCATCTGCTCATTCGGCTGGAAATTTTCGGATAAGGGTTCGTAGTACGCTAGAAGATCGTCCAAATCAAGCCTGTGGTTGTCGCCATCAACGACGATGCAGGTCACGGTGAGTAATAGGCATGCGGACCAAACAATGGACGGCATCACTCCTAAGAATTAAGCACCTGGAAAGAAATTACAGTTATTAGACACAAGAACAATTCGCAAATTCCGAAGGTTTAGATAGTAGAGAATACACGGGAAAAAACAGACAATTTAAAACGACAAGGTGTATCGAATCTCACTGATTTTAGCGAACGTTCCGCCCCACCTATTGTAAATTGTTAATAATACTGACATTCCGAGAACAAATTTGCACCAATTGCAAAAGTTAGGCATTGGACCATAGCAATCAACCACTTGTGTTCATCGGCATATTCCCTGCTCCAGTATAGACACCGTGAGAAAGTGCGCTTCTTCTAACGGCTCATAGGTTGGAAGTGATTGCCTGGCGGTTAGGGGCAGCTAACTCAGAAATTACATGTTGTGTTTTGTTAGGTTTGTCCACAGGGTTCCCCCAAAGATGAAATTTGTGACTTCTCTGACTTTTACAGGTTTTGAAATAAATTTCCCTAGACCTCTGAAAATGCAAAAATATGGGATATGCCAATGTAAGAAATGCTATATTTATTGTTATGTACTGTATACGTAAAATGGAAAGAGAGCACAAATTGTCACATGAAACAGCAAATTTAGATAAGCATTTTTGTGAAATTTGCAATTTCATTACAATTTACACAAAATTGCTTGTCATTCCCTAAGTTTTGCGTTAAACAATAACTAGTTATGTAAAAATTATTATTAATTTCTTGAATTTATCTCGTTTTTTCAAAGTAAAGCCATTTTTCCTGACTTTTCCAGGTTGCTCCACAGTGAAATCTACCGAACATTTTCCAAATTCATGTTTTTGACAAGCCTCCATCATCAGTTTCACGAACCCTTCGGTGATTAATAGGATGGAAGCATTATTCCATCACCATGACCGGAACAAACAACGCAACCTACAGTGTACCTTTAATAACTTTATCAGAGAAAATGCACACTTTAGTCCGAAGCTTCAAAAAACGACAGTTTTCGTTACCTAACACTAAATCTCAACGGTACACAATTCCAAGTAGCTTTTCCACTCTTTATAATTATTTGTTTAGCCATTAGTCGGGATCATTACTCAAATAGGTCTCTGTTGATTTAATATATGTAAACGTTAATCCATACAGCGTCTATATAAGCAGCTGATTGCCTTCCTTAAGTTCACATCCCTGAATGAGCCAAGTTTGCCATCGTTGAGATATCAGCGCTCGTAAAGTCTGTCAAGAGCTACTTAGCCAAACATTTCCGAATGTAAAACGTATATGATTAATATCGAAATGGTTATCCTGAGAATATCAAAAATAGCACCGGATATTTGATCCAAACTGCCAAAACTCTACTTATATCAGCTTAATTTGCCATCTACACATATTGCGTAACTCGAAATAAATGCATAATCCCCAAAATCTTGAATTAGGTGGGAGCGTACGAATTCTAATTACATTATTCAGGTAACTTAATTGCTCAGCTTATATTCATAAAGTGCGACAAATGCAGTTTACATGAGCAGTTAAACACAAAACCGACCCTCTCTATTTTACCAAAATCTTCTTCAGTAATCCTTAAAAGCGAACGATTTCAGCCATGCATGCGATAAACTCTGCAATGTTTGATTCCATTAGTTCAAGTTATTATAATTTTACGAAAACTAAAATCTCAGCACTATACTGAAAAGAAATATGCATACTGCACATATAGAATATTACAAATAGTTACACATGCAGTTTACATTGCGCTCTGCTCCAAACTGCCCAAAACACTGTTTATACAGTATTCTCACTCGTATATTTCAAATCGATAAACCGAAATTCCCTGCGTTTTCCATATTTTCAAGCGTCATATTTTAATTTTTCCAGGTTGAAAAAATAAGTTAATGAATAAATGTATGCCACATTTCGATTACAAATTTTTTAAAACTAATATTAAGAGAATGTCATAGGCGCTGCCCCACAGCCAGGCAATCACTGCCAGCCTACGAGCTGTTAGGAGAAGACCACCATCTAATTGTGTCTATGGCGGAGGGGCAGCAGTAGGGCACAACCGAAAATTTTATAATTTATAATATAATTTGAAATCGGAAATTTAAAATTTGAAACCATGTAAATCGGCATTTTCTCGATTCAGCACTCCTTAATTTTTGAAAATGAACTGAAATGGATTAAAATCACAATAGGAGCTGACACAAATGCTACGACTATCAAAATGAACCCAGGAATGTATGTCCTCTCTCAACTGCCTTCAATGTTAACACGTTCTAGGAGAATAAGGGAACGGTAACATTAGTTGCATTAAGTCTATAGGTGGTCACTCCGACCTCATTCTTATTGTCATAGATCCAAAATGAGATGTTCTACAACTACAAAAGGGTCGAAGCCCTAAAACTAACATCGATACCACCTTTAAGTGCTCTTAGTGCTTTCTTCAGCATGTTCTTGTATTCATCCCAATCTTTTGAATCAACAATTGTTTGTGATGCAAATAAACGAGGCAGGGATCAAATTCATTTAAGAGTCCTGTATACAATGCAACGGGGTGAGGGACCGTCTTACCCACAGAATTGGAATAACTGAGAGTGAGTGAACAAAGGTATAGGGACCATTAGCACAATTTACAATTCCTCAACGGACATAAAAGATCAAAAAAATAAACGCCATTGCAAATAGTACGTAGGCCTACACTACTGTATTTAATTATCCAAGAAACGCTGCTTGCCACCTTAGGAACCAACATGAATAATGCTGCTATCAATGACAGATATTTAATTAATATACTGACGATACCATAAAAATATTGGTGCCAACCTAACGTGTAAGTTGTAGTTGGATATTTGTCAACAGAACCTTTCTAGACAGAAATCACTACGATAATGAAACTACTACATGAATGTAAAACTATCAAGTATGAGGAAAATTAGAATGAAACGGGGCTTCCAATTTACTGAAAAAGCAAGCTGTGATGTAAACAGTAAACATGTCAGCTGTTTGTAAACACATTATTATATTCGTCGGGACTCGGTGCACCTGAAAACCATTAAATTAATGCTCTCCATCTTGCTTCGAGAAGAATAAGAGAAATGTTATTAACCAGGGTCATGTAAAATTCATAATTATACCGGTACATGTTTTTGTGATGGTGATATAATGGGAGTCATTTTTTGAAGGTTACAGTAACTTAATATCAACTATGCTAAGACTGAATATATAATACGTAGATTTAACGATCATTGAAACTCATACACGTGCTTTGCAATTTCATATTTCATAAAAATGAAGAACTAAGTAGAATAAATGTAAAGCGAGTACATGTATTACTCGAAATGTTGACTAATTAAAAGTAAGGCATATCGTTTCTACGCGCTTTTTAATTTTTTCTTTAAAAAGCATGAATGAAAAAGTTTCGCATAGTAAATAGACCTTTTATCATCAAATGAAAAAACTTTGTTCTTTTTCCCTGAAGAGAAAGAGTAGGCGTTATTACATATACTGGTTGGAATTTGTTCCAGCATCTTCGGAAAAAACAACAATGACTGGAAGAAAATTAAAAACGGAAGACAAATGAAACTTTCAAATTACCTGCATTTTGATACTCATTCAAAAGAATACTAATTATTTTTCTTCCTATCATCGCTAAAATATAGCAGTTTTTTATTGGTTTTCTATTATGAGAGCTTCAGAAGACACCGAATTATTCCGCATTATTCTGTTCATATTCCGTATAGTAGGCTACCCCTAAATTCGCCGTACAATGGTCACTTTTAATACATTTTAATAAATCATAGCAGTAATGAATTACTAATCATCTTCTTTCGAAAAAAGGTTGTTTAGCGATAAGGTATACTTTTAACATGTTCTACGTCATGCGTAATCTTGGTATATCAACTATTCCATATGGCTAATGACGTTTTAATAAAATATGAATGTTGGTTGTCCCATACTGTGAACAATCATTCATCTCAATCAGATTAGGCTACGTTGGTAATGTACACACTTTTGTATCAACAATAAAACGTGTGACGCTATAATGACTACAAATCATGAAATAATCAAAAATCCTAAATTGCATTCCGGAGTTAACTACGTCCGCAACATGCACTTAAGTTGGACAAAGGCCAATTGGCTAAATTACCTTCAACAACAGAAAGCTTAAAAATGACAAATATGAATTTTCCAAAAATTAAGAAATAATATATTCAGTTAAAATTAAACTTTTTCTACTTATGTAACAAAAGTAATAAGTTGCTTATAATCTCATTTTCCAGGAACCCTTATACAAAACGCTATTCGCATATATGGGCAATTATCACATGACGTTAAAAGACTGAATTTTCGAAACTCATGCTCAGAAATATTTCGTGTTTTTTACAACCTTTTTAGATTTAGATTTCCACTATCCAATGAAACTGCTTAAAAACATATCTCAATGATGAATAAAATATAGCAATAATTTGTAAGCCACAGTAAAACAAAAACTAAGCTACCAGTAAAAAAATCGTTATTTCATAGCAGATATTTACTGCAGGTCAAGATTGGTTGAAAAACTGACAGGCTATTAAATTAAGCATCTGTGGAAACTACGATCATTGTACATTGTTTGCTTTACGGTTGTTTTCCATGGAGGCTTATAGTTCAATACACCACAACATGCGGATTACACACATGGTTTTAACTGGGATATGGTACTTTATACACATTTGCTCAACAATTTCTATGGGCTCACAAGGTGAAGTTTTACTTTACTTTCCTATCTTCATTGAACCTTCCCCATCGACATTAAAAAAGTTAAGAAGCTGGAAAACAAAAGCTGTAAAGGCTTAAGTATTAAGCCAGCAGCTTAGGATGAGGTGATTTAGGTGATGCCGTTTGGACATTTTGCTGTTCAACTTGTGGAACAAAAATTGCCGAGAAAAATCTTATCAGGCTAAAACAATAAAAACATGTCATATAAGGGCTTCGTACTATTATACTTTACCAGAAGAGTCTGTAAGGCGCCTTTTCTGCACATATATATAGGCCACAAGATGTGCAATACGTCAATATGGTATACATCGGCCAGGCAATTTACTATTGGTTGTCGCTATAGCCACCATAAAACAAACTAGGCATTGTGAAAAAATCCCGATATCCTACAGTATTGACTTATTTACGAAAAACAAAGCATCCAGGCCATACTGTACACGTCTAGATTTTGAATTAAAAAGGATTTCGGTTTCGTTGAACAATAAATCAATACTTGTTACACGAAAGTCTGTATGCAAGCGGGATGCACGATGCAACAAGTGGGATTATCGGCTTTACATTTCGTCCACAAGTGTGTAATTTAACCTTAAAGTGTTGGGCAAATTTCCCATTTTATTAAACGAAAGCGTACTAAGCTGGCGCTGGAGCAATTAGAAAGATGGTCACGATTTTTTCCAACAAGCCAATTATTCCAGTCAACTTGTGATATGCAATATGCAGCCAGCCTTCCGTGACTATAAGAAGATGTAAAATTTAACAAAAGCCGTTTTATTCTTAGGGGAGAAAGCACGGGGTTTATCGTATATTAAACCAATAACAGGGAATGCTACATCAAACCGCAATGCGTCCATTGGGAATGGGTTCAAATTGATTGAAATAGGGGACCTGAATGTACTAGCAACTGCAGCATATATTAATTTGCTAATCAGAATAGGTTAATGAGCCAAGCTCATTTTTTTTCTGAAATATGCTCTTCCAATAGGGAAAGCTGAATAACAGAAACACATAAAAACGTTTGGAAGATTTTTTTCCGCGCATATTAATGTCATTATCAAAATCATTATTACACCTGGCTTTATTATACGGAATTAGAAGGAGGTGTGCACACCTCGGAAAAGTGGCCTTCTCCTGCGGGGCAACTTGCAAATCTAGCTTAATTTAACCTAAACTGACCTGACATAATCCGACCTAACCTAAGCTGGCCTAATGTACAGTGTATGCCAATCGGTTATATATAGGTGGAGCTAAATTAGGTTAGAACGAATAAAAAATTAGTGTTAGATGTTAGGGGATGTTAGGGGTGTTAGGGGAGAGATGTTAGGGGAAGCCCATGTGTATATGAGGTGTGCACATATCAAAATTACAACAAAGTACGTGTGCAACCGTTTAAAAGCCAATCTTATATCATTTTAATTTGGACCTCTGTAAAGTTCAATTTAAAAAAGCGACCATGAAGGTTCTCTTATACTCGTATACGGTGTCTCGTTTGCCTTTAAGCATTAATTAGCGCATAATACAAGAATATATTTTCAGCATTCAAAATTTTCAAAAGCATTCACGCTCAATCTAATAAACATTACATGACCTAAATGCTCTCGTACACATCATTTTCTTGAATATCTGCCTCATTATAATTCTCGATCTCCGTCGGCGTTCACCAACTAATTGAATACATGATATTTACAAGAACGTCACGAGTAGAGCTTGTTGCTAATTAATATATCGCTGCTAACGAGATAACGCTTAAATTAAAAGAGAAACCGAATTTGCAAATTAATATCGATTGAAATCACCAAAATTGTAAAAACACACAAAGCGCATGCAAAGGCAAATCCAATTTGGAAGTCATTTCATGTCATGGCAATTCTAAATTGTATAGAGTAGATTAGAAACTTCAAATTTATTAATATAAAGGTAAATTTTAAATTGACACTTGCATGTTTTCCAGCCTCCACTTACCTGGATGGGGCATGTTCCAACAGAATGCATGCATACAGCGTAAAAGTTTCAAATTTCTCTGTTCTTATTTCCCAATTAGGGCTCGTTAACCGAAAAATGCATTGTTTAGTCCTGTTTATCAACCAATTTAATTGAATGTCATTACGTGTTCTCATTGTTTACTAAACCAAGTTTGTTTACGCCTTTTTTATCAATTAGATTCTGATGCACATTTCCTTTTTCTGACAATGCTCCAGTTACATATCCAAACCCCGTGCCAGATAATTTACACTATATACGTGCTTCCACGCCAAAATTAATATCAAGGATTAACAGGAGCTTAACTGAGACAGTGTCTAGATTTATGTGTATCAATGCTACACGTTGACCATAAATGTCACCTCTATATCTCCGTAACGGAGTACAAGCTATTGATTAGTCTCTCAACCATGAGCCAATTCCAGAAAAAAAATTCTCAAGCTCAAAGGGGGGAAAGTGGTTTGCAAAACTTCAGATCTCAAGTTCAGTCAGTGAGTTCTTTGGAACTATTAAGTGGTCAATGAATGGCATCCAAGATTGTTTGGAAACAAAAAAAACAGGTCAAAACACCAGCATAAATAAGGTAAACTTCAAATATTCGAAGAAAAAACATTCGCAAACGGATTGGAAATTAGCAATGGCACAAAAAGTTGCAGGTGACTTTAACAGCATGCTTAAATAAAATAATAATATCGGAAATGTGGTCGTTTCAATGCATGCAGGGTTAGTAATTAAATTTACAAACTCATCTCCCTGACTTTTTCTGACTATTCCTGACCAATCAGTTAATTTCCTTCACTTTAAAAAAATTAATCCTGCAAAAATATTCAAGCAGGGCCATATCCTAGAAAAGTTTAGAAGAAATCGTCACCAATGACGAGTTTAAGTTTGTTTCTTGTAAACAAAGTTAGAAATATTAAAAATTAAGGACAGCTACGCTAAAGGCGCCGTTTTTAGAAAACTAGCCCATACATCATTGGTTTTCACTTTAGTTTACAAATTTGTTCAGTCATATTAATAACTTCGAGAAATGATGTACTTTCGCTAAATCATAAACAGTCTTTCGGCTGCGATTCAATAATTTAAATATCCAAATCTATTTCTTCGACCCTTTTTGACGAATGCCACAGGCGAAATTTTTGAAAAATAACATGTTAACCTCAATGGTCATCTTGGTCAACATGTTAACCTCTTCGCAAAATCAATAATCGTTTGCTATTTATAAGGAACTTCCCCGACTTTCCCTGACATCAGCAAAAAACATAATTTTCCCTGACCATACCGGAAATATGGTCGTTTCAATGCAGGGTTAGTAATTCCCTGACTTTCCAGAAGTCCTGCAATGGCCTAATGTACATGTATACTCTTATGTTAAGAGAGTTCCCATGGGCACACCGCACGAGTATGACTTAGCTCATATCGATGGAAAGTAATGGAAAATCGACCAAGCACGTAATGACCTACATCACTCATGGAATAAAAGGTGCAAATGTAAATTTAGGCACGAGGTGCATGTAGCTTACCTTTCCGATACCTCTTTGTTTCGTTCCAAAAGTTAAGAAAACCGCGGTTTCGAACTCAGTCCAAACCCAACGAAGAACTCAAAAGAAGTTATTCCTAACTGGCAAGAAGTTAGCAAGGATCTGCGGGGCTGGTGAAGTAATTCAGAATGTCTAATCAGTGGTAGAGCAGTGTGTACTGGAACGTGAACCTGTTGGAAACCTCCTTAGATGCTCGAATCAGAAGTGGTACGAGGTTCCCGGCTTGGCACAATGCTAATTTGACGGATCCTCAACCTCGTCTAGCGGTCTAGGCTAGAATGTTGCTCGTATCTGCCGGTTCTATTTAAATATAAATTTTCTTATGTAGCCGCTCGATTTCGAGCTATATACGTAGCCCTGGTTAGTGCAGCCTCCATCTGTAGAACCCGAGTTTTATTGGTGGCACGAAGTAACCGTAGGCGTAAAGGCGGACACGTGACACAAGTGGGGGCAAGGGTAGAGAGATTGGCAATCCATGGGATTGCTAGCTGGGAATGCGCATGCGAATTGCGAACAGGGATCCATTCGGATACTGCATGCATGGTCCTACAGGCAGTAAGTAATGGAACTGCGGCGAAAACATCTGCACTGCAATCAGGACATTGGTCGAAACCTACACAGTGCTCTTATTATGCCAGAATGTTTAGTAGATTAACCTCGTAGTTTGAACACGACCATGAAACCTGCGGGTTCTTAGGGTGTCTACTGGATTTGGTATTGCAAATTCCATGACTTTTTCTTGGCTGCGAAAAATGTTCAATGCCAATTAGAATATGGGGCAGAGCATATTGGAGAACTTTTTTTTCGAGTTGAGAAAACTTTTTATGAAAATTAAATCGTAAATGATGAATTTATAGCCAGTAAAAGTGTAATAATGAAGCGAATGATAAGAAACGTTGACGTCATCATTTGGGAAACCTATCATTTGACTAACCCCCGCTTTCGTCAGCATTTGGCTTATATCCATCCTACAAGTTTTTGCAAAACTGTTCCCCAGTAATGCGGTGGATTGACCAAACGGTCCGTTAATACTAAACATGCTAATTGCTAGGGCCAATTAAGACCATGGTGGCATAGCGCTATAACAGATGTAGACGTATTTTTGTTTTTAAAAAAAAAAGTTTAGAAAAATGTTAATAATAAAGTTAATGCGGAGGGAAATTTTACCAAAGGGGCCTTGGGGGAGATTACCCATTAACCCCTCCTCCATCGCCGGCCACAGAATTGCGGTACTATATCAATTGTTGAAATGCACAGAAATTAATGGGCATCGATCTCGGAAATGTGTGGAATTTCAAAACTCCAATACAATCATAATTAATAATGTCAATTGAAGGCTTTAATGGAAGCCTGTGTTAGGACGCATTTTTGTTAAACAGCTATACTACATGTACATCTACTGTATATTCTAAATACAAGGCAACAAAATGTAGTCACAATGCCTGCACGGTATCATCGTAGATAAATACATGTAAATGTCATTTATTTTTCTATGGTATCGCACATGGTCATTTCAAATGAGATAAAGTTAAAAGCAACATCTAGGGAAAATAGTCGAGTGGAAATTAACAAATCGAGCATTTTAGTTAAATAAACCGAAATAAATAAGCCGAGGCATGTTTGAATCCAATATCCTTCATTACTTTCCTCTCGTCTCTGGTCACCCCTTATGAATGTGCATCATAGCTGAATAACGTTTTATGAGTCGTGTATTTTTTTCCACTGAACTCATTCACAGAAAACACGATCTAGACAACGGTCCTACCAACATAGAAAAATTGAGAACAAAGCAATAATGAACTGAAATGATCCTGTTGTTTTAAGGATAGGCAATTCATTTCATCGAAAGACATCCGCAAAATGCTACTGAACTATAAAAAAGAGGGGGGCGATTTTTAAGGGACAAAACGATAAAGTTTCATCTACAGTATGTTATAACATGTTTTTTTAAGAATTGCGAATGGTAGTCATACATGAGATACACTGACTGGCATTTTACACCATATTGGAAAAAACGAAACTGAGTTTTTGCAATAAAGAACAGAACGCCTTTTCATATGGAATCCCATGGTCTACGGTTGCCATGGTTGCCACGTTCGCCAACATCTCGCGCATCATCGCCAAAATCGCAGCGGCAAATTCAAATTCAGGAAAATCGTGTATTACACGTATTATGATTTTTTTCCTCGGCAATGTAACCTTCCGTAGATGTCATCCACCGCTATCTCGAAAAGATGGAAAATCGATTTATGTGCCACAGGAAAACTGCATGCATATGACGTAACTGTACGCACAGAAAGTTTAATTTTAGTTTTAATTTGGAGTAGATGAGACCTAAAGCTCATTGTGTTTACATGGCTTAGGCAAATAACACTGAATAAATCGGGGAATCGATAAGAGTGCAGAAGAGCACCGAAATAATCGCAGCAAGCCGAATTTGGCTCTTTCAGAATATGATTCACATGTTAAGTTGACACAGAAAAGTGAAAGCGTGAGATAATGCGCAGTGGCGATGACAAGCAGTTGAAAAACAAATACTACAGAATGACAACACGTACGTTTTAGAGAATAAAAACTGAGTGAACGTGTTTAGTAACGAGGATGACAAAATTCTGAAGGAAAAAATTTAAAGCGGCAACTCAAAGGAGTCCTACATTGTATGCCAAGTTGTTGAAAGTCCACATGCATTCAAAACAGGCTGCAAAGCGGACCAAAAGTGGTATCGTCGTTCAAATTTCAGATACATTATTGACTAAAACCATGTTGCGAAACTGGTGTCAGTAATTTCGTTGCATTTAGTTAGGCCTACATTTTCTTATAAGAAAAAGTATTTAAAATTGCAATTTTCAAGACAGATTTCCACACAGATATATTGCATACAGACTCCATTTTCTTTTGTTATGAAAATCAAACAAAGAACGCACTTTTTATTGTGCTTTTCATTGCCTGACATATTTCCATGAAAGACGAAACGCGGAAATCCATTTCCATCATTGAATCTAATCTTTGATGTACAGATATGAAGACAAAGAAAAAAATTGATTTTGAAAATCATTCAAGGGACATGTACATTTTGAGCCACTAGACGCAGACCCTGCGAGTGACGATTCATATAGGGATTTTGGTTTTTTCTAAAATGTCATATAATAAAGGTCAATAAGACCTTTATTACATCTAGACTATAACCTCCACAAGGGAAAAGCTCATAAGGCAGCTTTAATTTAAACTGACTGTCTCGTGATGCTAGATTCTGTTCACTGCGCATGATAAATTCTTAGAGCATTTTTTAAAAAAAGGTACCAATTTTTTAACAGCGATTTAATTAATTTTAATGAGACTTTTCCGATTAAGAGCATTAACAAAGAAAATATGGAAATATTAACGGATTTCCTAGGAAGTGCAATACTATTTTGCGAATAACAAATATGAAAGCTGTTTTTCACATCAAACATCATTTGGCATTATGTTCTTAACAATGACAATATAATTAATTTTTGGCTTTCACTTAGCATCGAGGAAATTTGTCTTACAACGCATTCATGGAAGTATATTTGCATAGTTCGCTGGATTTTTTACAGAAATTAAATAGGCTTGTTGTCAAGAAGTGTGCCATTCATTAGTGCCTACGTTAATTAGTAAACCAACTGATGCATGCATGAATGTATTACTTACACTTTAATAGTCAAACAAAAAATGCAGCAATTTTGCCCGACAAAGCGAAATTTACAGTACTGTAGTATATAGTTCTGGAAGAGCATGCAGAACTCCACAGGTAAGCTGGTTTTATATTTTAAACAGGCGGGTGTGGGGTGATACATCGGTAATAACCTGTACCAGAACGCGATTAAGTGTCACATAAGCAAAACTGTTTTATTAACGTTTGCCTGATGGACTCGAAGTGGTAGATGACCAATGGCGTCCTGTTAAACTCATGACTGACCAATGCTGGATGCGTTTACGAGGGTATTAAAACTATTTTAGTGACCAGTATTGGCCGAAACCATAAAGCATGCAATCAATAAAACTACACGAATGTTATGATAACCTTGACTTATAAATAGACATTTGTGTGCACATCAACGTAGCATTTGCTGGACTCATCAGGACATACTGTACCTCTTCGGACTTAAAGGAGGACTTTGAGCACTGCTTTTTGATCGAGTATGAACCATAGTTCATTCATCAGTGCATATTGAAAGCGAAAAACCTATTTTTGATGATCCCACAAAACAATGACACTAACACATTGTGTTTTACATGAAAAAAAAAATGATGAATTCAGGCACGGCAGATCTCCTGGCGTGAAAAACGTGATATGAAAACTAAAGGCACTATAGCACGAGATGATCCCTGCAGATAGCTTTATCATTTAAGTTGCATATGTGGGCAATGCTACTTTGATGAATATTTATGGGATGCTGCATGCAGGCCCCTATCTGAGTGCAACTGCATTTTTACTAAATTTGCAACTATATTTTTTCTTCTAAGTCTTCATTCACGTCTACGTGTTACTTATCTTTAAAAATGTCAGATGTGTTGAAATTGAATAACGGGATCTGTCCATTTCTTAACAGTCCCACAAAGTCAGCCACCAGTTTAAATTTTTAAACACGTTGTAGGACAGATGATGGGTGCGGCTCTCCGGGATGCTTTTACATAAAAACGACACAAAGTACTATGTGCTGTGACGCTTGAAACATTTTATTAGGACCCTAATAAAAGTAGGAATAGTTGCATATGCTCGCGACTGCATGCGTAAACCATCAATATAACTGACATAAAAAACGTATAAGCTATATAATCTTTTATGTGCCTAACGTCAGTTGAAGCAACTTGAGTTGACCCAATATTGCAGAGGTCATCTAACTCTATGTATTCTCATTCTCATTGCAAAGCTTCTGTTGCATGTGGTACTGATAGTACCAAGCCTTGTGACAACATTTACCGCCAACTGGATGAAGCAATTCAAAATTGAACGATCAATACAAGGTGTTAAATTGATATCCAATGAAAATACGAATCCTATAACCAGTATTTGCGCGGTACCCTAACATGTTGCCATGGTTGTCTGCAGTGGAAACTATTTGTCACACATAAACATATGCTCTCATCAGCAATATTTAAACATGCACTAATCAACCCTTCATGCCTTTTAAAAATAACGCTTGAAAAATCTCCAAGTTTATCTTCAACTTCGAGTTGGTCAAGGTCGATTATTTTGCTATTCCTACAACCTCCCCGTCGAAAAATTGTATTTGAGGTCTATAACGATATGATGGATCATCATCCATGGTACTAAATTCTTAAATCGATCAAACTCAATCTCAAAGTGAATCCAACTTTGTCACTACAGACGATGGGCAGAAATATCAAACATTTTAAAAATGCTGAACACGAAGAACTCGGTGAACCTCTAATTGAGAAGTTTTATTACAGTGTCATGTTGAATACTCGATAAATTCGATATATTCGGCAATATGGTTGGCGAATTTAACAAATTACAAACAAGGTGACAATTGGGTCCTTGCCGTTTAAAAATTCCCCATCCCAAAATCAAATCTTTAGAATAAGCCCATGACATTATGAACCCACTGCAATAACCCACTTGCCGTTTAGATATACCCCATCCAAAAACTAACCTTTAGAATACGCCCATGGAAGTATGAACCCCATTAGCTGCCTTTTTAGAAATACCTTTTCCCAAAATGAAATCTTTAGAATAAGCCCATGACATTATGAACCCACTGCAATAACCCACTTGCCGTTTAGAAATACCACATCACATCTTTAGAATAATTCCAAGACAGTATGAACCCTCTTCAATAACCCACTTGCCGTTTAGATATACCCCATCCAAAAATTAAACCTTTAGAATACGCCCATGGCAGTATGTACCCCATTAGCTGTCTTTTTAGAAATACCTTTTCCCAAAATTAAATCTTTATATAGAATAAGCCATTGGCAGTATGAACCCACTGCAATATTTCTGCACAATAAGTACCCCTTACAGATACATGTATGCTTTCGGGCTAACCGTTCTAATTGTGATGTTATGTATATAATTTATAATTAACGTATAAAAAAAGTTTCAAATGCGAATGACGAGATACAGTAAGCTCTCATAGCATTAAAACCAACGACCATTGGGTTGGTTTGGTGTGTATTGAAGCTGCCTGCTATTAATAAATTACTGTCTTTAGCCCAAGGATTTCCTACAGAACTCTAGGGTCGAGTGAACAATTTTGATGAAGCATCTTTACCAATAATGTATGAACCGCAAACGTCTAAGATAACTATCTGGCTGCGTCTATACCAAGAAATGATTACAAATAAATGTCCTCACTAGGGGGCATCCCTTTTAAGCTATGTGAGTGTCTCTGATGGGAAATGAACGCAGTCTTAAAGACAGTAAACAGCTACGAGGCGACTATGTTGCATAACAGTGTCGAAGGAAATCTGTAAGAGTAGCGGAAAGTCTGCCTGTCGTATACGAAAAATGATTTTTAATGTATACGTCAGCATATTAAGCCTCGAGTAAATGCTACAAAAACTTGCGGCTAAAAAAAGGAAAATCCAAATTTAATTTAAGGCGAAATAACTTCGTAGAGAAGTTAAGTTTTCCTTAGAGAGTTTATAACAAATGATGAATCTGTCAAGGCCCAAAATAATGATCTTCAGTATTGCATGTATGCAACCATAACGCGATGAAAAGATGGGTTAATAATGGAATGCAAAGTAAGCAAATTAAGCACTTTCCCTCGCCATCTGACAACTATTATGGATGAGAAATATTAATGTAGAATCCATACATCTTGATGCATATCAATGACGCAAGCGAGTGTGGAAAGAAATCGATTGGCTAAACAGTATTGAAGTCAGCAAAGTCTTCCATTGCCAACTGTTTTTCTAAACTTTTGCAACTGGCTTAATAAGCCAACTTAAGTTTCTAGATAAACTTGAACAGAACAGAAAAGCCCGCAAATTTTCAAGTGAAATATCTGAAAACAATACGCTTGTGTAATGTTGTTTTGAGAAGTGGGAGAACCTCGCAGAAATTTCTCTTTTGTAAATGTTTTCGAAGTTGGCCATATTATAAAGTAAGCTTATGACCAACGTCGAAAACATGGAACCATTGAATATTTTTTTGGAAAACGTATGCCTAATTGTTTCCAACCAGTAAATTCACCTAGATGAAGTTAAAAAAATGATATAAGGAGACATTTTGTGATATTGGGGCTCCGAATTACTTAAATACATCACGCACTGAAGTGCATTAGCCTGGTCATTACTTATTTCATGTTTGTTGACCCTATAAACTTAATTTGACCAGAACGGATTTGCTAAATCTAATTTGACGTCAAATTAGGTATCCAACATCTTGAAAATGGTATAGATTTCAAGATCGGTCTCTTGTGACGTTTATCATCCACGTTGAATTTATCTTTAGGTTGACTAGATAAATTTAGCCACGTTTTATGGCAAGAGTGTATTTGAACGGACATTGCATTCGGACACGTACATTAATGATGATTATTCCTTGCTTCTGAGGGATTAAACTGATTTAAAGTCCAGGACAGTTGTCACTAAATACCAGCATGCCGACTAAAGCTCTAAATTTTTCCTCGAGAGCTTGAACGTGTACAAATTAAAATGCATAAAACGTTTCACAGCTTGGAAATTTTAGCAAAGCCAAGTCCTAAGATATTTTATGTACCATTCGGCAGTATTACTTCAGTGATTATGATATTTTTTAAAAAAATATTTTGCATTAACGGAAAAATTGGTACCTTTGTGCGTTTAGCAATGATTATTAAATATGATGTGAAACTTCCAACAGTGTTCGACAGCAACAAAAATGCACTAAACAGAAGTTCCTGGGAGAATGTAGACCAATCATAATTTGGCTAAAGGGATTTGGGGATTTTACAGTAAGTGAATCCATCACAGGACAGCTGTCGGTCTATATACGAGAAAAACCTTTCTTTTTGGTGAATATGTAAATTCTGTTGTTGACTTAAGATGCCGTACAGACGTTCTGAAATCATCTAGGGTCTAATAAATTATAATATGGGATACATAAAGATACAGTATTAGGACCAAACGTATTCTGCTGAACGGAGCTCCATTAATAAGTCAACGAATTCGGCTTCCCGTGAGGAAGAAATGACTATAGGACATTAAAAAGCTTTTCAACGCAAATTTGTGCAATAAATTAGAAATGATAGATCACGAATAAAGCGTCCGAGAAATGAATATCATCAAATACAAACTAGAAATACGATCAATTTGTGTAGTTCTCTGGTGGTCCCATCAAAGAATAGAGAATGATAAAATAAACAGCAGGGGCAAATAGTTTTCTTATTCCAAAGGGGCCCATTGTCCGAGCTTACTGTCGATATATTTTCGGAAAATTCTTTATAAATGCCTTGTCTATTGGAAATACCTTCCCAATGACTCTTCTGAACATAACAGAAGATATTTATTAAAAGGTTTGTTTATCCATGATGTCATACAATGGTAATGGTTGACCGCATATAAAGATAAAAACCAACCACATGGTGACTCTGGGGTTATGAATTTGTGCCCATTACCTGACAAATTTTAACAACATGGCTTACTATAATGAAACTAATTATCAATATATATGTTAACTAGATTTCCGGGGAGGGGGGCAAACGCCCCTTTTGCAGGATCAAGAGGGCGCAGTAAAGTAAATAAATTTACAATGACTTTTCTAGGTTTTCCAGGTCTGGGGGAAACCCTGGTGTACATGTTGTGCATGGATATCCTTTTAATCTGAACTTTTAGTACAGTAGTAATATTTCTGAAATAAAAACAACACTGATGGAAATGCAACTAGGCTCCTCAATACTTAATCATTCAACTCATGAAACTGCAGAATGTCAATGTGGATTTATTCGATAAATGCTAATCTATAAGGTATTTCGACCAAGGAGAAACGTATATGTTTGCCTAACGCAGCCTTATTTGCTTTATTGTATTTTTAGATGAAAACCTTTTCAAAACTGGTTGCCAGTTTAACGCGCAAATTTTTTTTTGCTTATAGTGCTGATCGATTTTGAAAATGAGCTTCAAAGGCATATATAGTCTATATACGTGTATATACGCCTATCTACTTAGATAAGTTTACTATTCTGTAAATAAACCCCTGGTGTTAGGTCTCTTACAGCTTATAAAATATTAAAATCCATTGAACGATTTACAGAGTGCCCGAAAATTCTGTTTGCAATTATCGTCCATAGAATATCAAAATTTTAAAGATATAGGATACCGTGTATCATAAAAAATCGACGCAAATTGTCAACATTTTAAAAGTCTGCAGTGCAACTGTGCCACTTTCTGCACACAAAAACAGGTTACCAAAGGAATTTCCCCAGAAAATAGCATTATTCTAGTGAAAATACATGAAACGCATTAACTGTTGGGAATTATCGACTCCAGGAACAATATTAACTATTTATGGAAAGCAAAAAGCGCATTATAAACTTATTGAAATCGGCTTTTGATTGACTAAATAGCAAAGCTACAGATTTCAGATCAGTATGCGTTAAAGATTTAACGTATACATGTACATGTCTGAAATCATAATTTAAGCGACGTACTCATTTTCATGGAAATTCGCAGACAGTTCGCAAATCTCGAAATAAAATGAGCAAGCTTTAAACTTTGTGAGACATGGTATATATTACTTTCTAATTAAAATTTTCCACCAACTTTACGTTTTGCTAAAGTGGATAAGATCTCGCAAAGACGTTTGAATTGATGCAGAAATTGCAACGCCACGATGCGACAATGGTGTCATTGGCTGAAAAGCACCACTTCGCAATGTTTTAATTAAACATTTTAGGTTTTGAGTGTTAGTGGAATCACAGAGTACGTTTATAAGCACCTGTCTGTGTAGTTTAGCACGCATATGCAAATATGCGATGCTTGCTTTAAAAATTAACAAAACATGGACATTTGTTTTCCTTTTGGTTATTGGTAATATTAACAAAACGACAGCCTGACTCGTAATAAAATCACCCTTAAAATAATAAATTAATCCCTGAGGTGCGATATGAAATTTAAATTAACTGCACTATTTTGGTAAACGGAATTTTAGATTTGTAAAATTATCCCAAATATAGGCTAGCCGTCCATCATTTTCTCCTTTTAAACTACGAATTAATGGTAAATACCATATGGATTTCCCATATATAAATAATTATAATTGTATTTTTAACATTACAAAAATGCACTTTTGAGAAAAGATAGTGTATACGACGTTTCAGTAATACCGCAAGAAAATCTACATTCTTAAATCTGTTTTCGTTCTTAAACACTATTTTATGTCTTAGACGGTGTCGATGTCCTTTGAAAATTACTGCCATAAAATTTCCCTTGGCTTTGGATGAGGCAGAAGTCGCGTGGGAATCAAATCCGTTCAATTGGATGAACCTTCCGATATTTTAAAGTCCGCAAAACGAATTACTCGAGACTTCGTTTTTGGTCATTTATCCCCATTAGATTCAGATTGCCTGAGAAATGTTTAAAGACCCTCCTGCTATTTGGATCTGGTAACTTGGTGGTACAAGATTTGACTATATAGGTGTATAAGATTGTTGGGTGAAAGTAACACAAGTTCACCAGTTAAGAAAATGCATAGGAATCTTGTATTGGGCCGCAAAATTGTGTCAACTCGAGAATGTGACAAGAAATATTTAGCTTTGGATTGGTCTACTGCAGAAAATCTAACCGGGAGACGTTACCCTGCATAACAATTTTGAATATTGAGTTACTGTGTATACCATGATTTCATTTTCTTTAAAATGAATTGCCGCAGTCCTGGTGCAGACATATATTCTATTATCGGCTCGAAATGTAATAAAGTACTTACATTCCAAATCTAACAATTCCATCTATTTATAATGGCGTAAAACATAACGTTATCCGTATAGCTCTTCGATCAACGTTTTTCGATATTTTATTCAGCATACATACAAGTCGTTGAGAGATAAGATGCTGAAAGTAATTCATATGGTAGGATGGATGGACACTAAATGGTTGCTATAATGCGAAAACTGAAAATTATAAAAGACGGCCAAAAAAGATATCTTTTCACAAAACAGCAAAAGCCCATTAGACTAACGAATGGAATTTATTCATTCATTCAATTTATGAATTTCTATATTATGAATTCCTAAAAATGCTATGAAATCCCGTAGCAATATTTGACTTTCATAATTTTAATGAATATAAACAAGCATTCGCACGCATTTGGCAACGGTAACCACGCGCTTTGTATTTCTGGGTTGCAACAACAGTACATTGTATAGTCAGTACAGGGTCCTCCCTATCAAATAATTATTTCGAGAATTATAATTAATGTTGACGACATGGCCCCACAGCCAATTATTTGAAATTCATGGCAGAAAGCCTTATAATAAACAGCTACAAGAATACCATACTGTATACAGTATATGGAAGCATATATTTGACCACAAAATGGACTGCAGCAATTAAAAGTACCTTAATTTTGAAAATTACAGAAATGCTAAAGTTTAAAGCAATTTCACCAGGGCATGTGGTGAAAATGCCTTTAATATGAGGAAATGCCTAAAACTCACTATAAAATGATCCTTAAACCAACATACAATTTGGCAGGCATCGTACAACAATGTAGGAATGCATGTACATGTATATATTCGATACCATATGAAGTGCAGCATATTTAAAATAATTATGAAATAGTCGATGAGTAATCCTGCATCTGAATTATGCATTGGATGTGAAAGGTAATGGAATAATGTTTTAATACATGCAGATGTTTTTTGTTGTCATGCATATAAAACTTCACCTGGATCATCCAAAAGAAAGCAGAAGGTCACGGCGGAATTCTGAGAAACAGTACTTACTGTGCCCAACAACGTTGTCGTTTACCAGTTTCCAAGTATAAATGTGTCATGACGACTGCAAAGCATTTTGTTGATATGCTCTTAATTTTAAAGGGTCGTACAAAGAGTGAATTTTCTTAAACATGTATTTGAAGAAGAACAGCAAATTATCGTATTCCCCTTCATACTCCATATGAATGAAAGTTGTGTGCACATCGACCAAGAAGTAATAAATGGCTTCAATGGTGGACAAGTAGGTCCGAGGTTTACCCCGCTGAAACCGCCAAAAGCACGATTCCCGTTCGGTTAGTTCTAATTTCAGTATACCTGAAAGAAAAAAATGAGTACTCGAAAAGTTTAAACTGAATTTATGTGAGTGTACGAGCTAGATGATCAATACAGTTAGGGTTACACATGCATCTGCAACAGACCCTACAGTAGTATCCCGATTAGACAGATATACATATATCTACGCCTTGCTTTCATATTTTGCAATTGATTTTCAGGTGTTGAAATCATAAAACGTCAAAGATTCCAGAAGACATCAGAACAACACAAACAGTGTAAGCTTAACATGATATGGCCAAGTCAAGCCATCGTTATTGAATGCAAATTATAGCAAAAATCGAACTGCTATTGTTTGTGTCAGATCACTAACAATACATCCGCTATCACCTACGGTATTTCAGTCACATTTCCAGAATAAATAAGAGAACTTCGCTATTCCGAATTGGTTTCAAGTGAGGCGTGTTGGGATTAATTGGGTTGGCGAACAAATGGATTTGACGTATTTTCTTGTAATTAACCGATTTCTGTTTGCCCATACTGTACCGTCATCTAATAAAAGAATTTTTATCTAACTCGATTTCACGAATTCCTTCAAACACAATTAGAATATAGGAAAATGTCACCATTGCAGTATGTCAGTATACGTACTATAACAAAGAATCGATTAAATAACAAAATGGCAAACAGATCGTTTCGAACACTACGTGAAGAAAATTGATCAGTTATAGCTTGTGTAGAATGTGGTTTATAGCCTCTTTAATGAAATCGCGTGGTAAATAGGCGACAAATTATAATTTGAAGCTTTAAAAGAGACACGCAAAACCCTTCGCTTCATGAATGTAAATTCTTCATTAACCTGAATAATTGACGAAATGCGCTTTCGCCGGAATGCTCCGAGGATGATAATGTAGGGGATATATGGAATTAAAACGGATACTTAAGTAATCAGATATAAGATAACGCTTCTATTTCATATATGTATACAGCACGTCTTATTCTCGATAACAACTACAATAGCGGTATTCCACAAAGAGCCGAAGAAAGGGCGACAGACAGGACCCGTCCAATTTGTAAACAAATTGATCTTCCGATAAGTGGACGACATAAAGGGGTAAACAACGATATAAAGGATCAATATGAGACGGAATTTCGACCGCACAGTACTAACTGTCAATCTTTTTTGTGAAGAAAACAGTGCTATTCTAAGTATCAGGTTAAGAATGCTAAATTTCACTCTGCCCTCTAGTGAACGTTAATGAACCTGCATCATTTGTTTAATATAGGAATGCATTAATACCCCTACTTGTGCAGCTACATTATGATAGCAGTGCGCAGATTTGCACGTGCACAATTCCGAATTTTGTCTACATGCCGTTTTCTAGATAATTTTTTTAAACGGTGACACATAAAAAGACTATTTCATTACATGAAGAACTCTACCAATTTTCATGAGATACTATATTCTTATGCAGCAGTAGACAAGAAGTAAATCGGCTTTTATAATGCCGATACGTACTATAGCACCTACTCTTTAGACGTCCATTAATTTATCCTCATTTTTTCTTTTATTTATTTGATTATTATTATTATTTTTTCTTTTGCTTTTTTTGTGTTTTAGTGTGTGCCCAACCTAAACTAACAATAAAGCGTAATTTTATTATTCAGGATTGTGGCTGCCCAACGGCCAGGCAATCACTGCAAGCTTACGTGCCGTTAGGAGAAGCCCGTGCACAATTTCCCATTATGTCTATGGGGTAAAGGAGCATAAGCTTGATATAAATCACCGACAATTTTTTAAAGACATAGATAAACGACATCACACTGGATTTGCGCAAGACCAAAGACAGTGGACAAAGTCGTTTCACAAAATTACATTTTTTTCTGATTTTACTTCGCATTATGGCAATAGCCGAATCCCGAGCCATTTTCAGTAATATTTCCGCATTTTCAAGGTTAACCAATCGCACGTCTCTACACGAAGCAGACTTATGCTGTACTACTGCCCCAAAAAGCCAGATTTCATCGCATTTGTAAACATTACCGAGCAATACACCGTGCAAGAAACAAAAGATTCGTTTTTTTATGCAATACGTGAGGCCAGAGCGGAATTGTCAGTTATCTGCAGTACGTGCGCATGAATACATGCAAAGGAGAGAAACTGCTAGCAGGCCTGCATTCCCACTTGGATTGCGAAGTCTGATTTCCTTTAGCGAGAATCCCAACAAGACCCATAAGTCTACATTCCGTCGACTACATTAATTTCTCCAGTGAGTTTGTTATACATGTACGAAAAATCAGTGTTCATTCCAATGATATCCACGCACAGAAAACCACTGCTGAAAGACGAGCAGGAAGCAACGAGATACAACCACCTTATGTGCGAATAGATCACTAGGTCGTAAAATCACATAATACATACATCAAGGTTAGATATGAAGCATGCTGCACAGCAGAAAAACTACATATATGTGAAGAAAAATAGTGATTAATTGCGAGAATGGCAATAAAACTGCCACATTTTCAAGGTAGGTGCCCAAGGACGACCACGATAACAATACAACTCAGTATCCTGCAATCAGGGTCCTATTTCACACATGTATGGAGTAATACATACGAGTGTTTGTGTTCCACAACAATAACTTCTTTGTTATTAACCCGTGCCTGTACAAGTTGCAAGCACATTTAATCGAATTGTAAGTTACCGGTAATTACAAGCAAGGCCCTATTCCACCAAGGTATGGAGCAGTACTTTAAGAGGTATGGGAGTAAAACATTTAGGTGTTTGTGTTCCACAAACATTTTTTCTCCACTCCTGAACTGTTAACTAAATACCTTACAAGTGTTGAGTTCCACAAATATATTTCTATTAGCAATTTCGTTGTAACTTGTGGATTCCCTAAAGTTGAATGGAGAATTGTAAATCAAGTATTAGTTTATATATGTTTGTGCACCCTATACCTACTCAGGGCCTCCATGGCAGCTACTCTTAACTGTAACTTATCGGAACGCACGTTTATTATCTGGTAATATCAAGTCTCCATTTACCTGTAGGAAATGCATTACCAGTTTCAAGAACACTACCAATAATAATACCTTCGTGCAACATAATTAAGCATTAAACCTGTGCGTTTTATGACGTCACTTGTCAGAATTAACTAATTAATTACAAGTTGTTCTAAATCATTGGTGGAACACCATTCTACATCCCCATATTTTTCCAGTGCATACATTTGTGTACATATAAACGTCATACATGTACTTGCACATGTATAGTTTTGTGAAATAGGGCGTGGTAAAGGGTGTAATCCATCAGCCCAATCAAAATTCCAGATTTAAATAATAGCATTTTCGATATAGTCACTTTCGTAAGGCTAATCAGACGGAAGGCCATGCAGGTACACGCAGGTCTTATATAGGGGCAGAACAAAAAACAAGTCGATACGCTTAATCTTAGTTATACGGATAACTGAGATTTAGGGTATTGACTTCCGTGCCAGTGGAACCTTCAAGGCTTCAAGGGAAATCAAAGACGAAATACGTAGACAGCAGAGCAGTTATATCACAAGTGACAAATAGTATGAAGGAATCAATCGCTGACTCCGACCAAGAAGCAAATAAGACATTCCGAGGGAGTCGTCTTCATTGAAAACAATGGCCAATAAAAAACTTAGTCAATATCTAACGGACACCACAATTCTCGATAGCGTTATTCACTCCAATGCCGAGAGCAAAACACTGTAGCAAGTTAGCATCCGTTCACATACACCGATTTATTGACATCGCAACAATCTGGAATTGCGTCTTGAGAAAAACAGAAATGCACGGATAAAGGACAAACACGGACGAAAGTGCGCTCGAAGAAAACAATGAAAAATGATGGAAATACCAATAAAAGTGAGCATGCATAGGAAGCTAGCCAGCGTTTCGATAGTAGAGCAATGGGAAATTCGTCCAACAACCAAATAACAGTATGCATACGGTGTATAGTGAACGAAGGCATTCTGCAGTAATAGGCAGACTTTAGAATAGATAGCTTCTTGCGAGTAAGAAAACTGCATCCAGTGATTGCAGTAGGCACGAATAAATTCGATTCATACTTTTCTTTAAATAAAGCAGAGGTTTGCCTTTCCTCGTCAATAACAGCTCAAACGGATCTTATGATACTTGAGATTCGCAAACGGCACCTATAGGCGTGCTTTAACCAAAGCTAGGGACCCTTAAGGCAAAAATTCTGCCCTATAAAGATTCAATCTATATGCAATAGAGCAAGCATGATTGCCGGCAATAAAAATTGGAAGCAGCTGAGCGAGACACGCTGTCTCTACTAAACAAATTCATAACTCGTGCATACTGTTGATGGCCAATAGACGCATTTACATGTAAGGCTAAGCCATCGTTACTTCTGTTTGCTAACTTTCGAACGCTTATATAACAATGCGAAACTAAAGGGACTGGAATAAAATTTGGCAAAGAAACTTTTCCAATAGAAATTCTCAATTGACGTCGATTGAAACATTCGTACACATACAACAAGTAATATCACACTGTACAATATTGAACTTGAAAAACGAAATTGTGTCGTTAAATACAAATAGACAGTGATTCTTGTGGCTGAAATATCCGGCTACAACCATAGGTAAGATCACATTTGTATCTGCATTAACAGTGCAAAGTGAATGCTTCAGATGTAGCAATGTGTAATGTACAGGAATTGCCAATACATGGTCAAGGGCATTTCTGACGTTTGTTTGTGAGTCACGAAGTAAGGACGTCTATCTGGAGTCGAGTGTTATTATGCTTTCAAGTACAGGCTAGTACAAACGCCAGTGAACAATACGAGCCCAAAAGCTTACAATTTCCTCCATACAGTCGTTATAAATCCCGTAACGTGTACTTTGGCAATAAGCACGAGCAACGAAGTAGTGAATGCTCTTATTCTGGCAAATGAAGTCTACCGAAACAGGAAGACGACATGGAACAACCTCGGAAGTGAGTGATGACAAGTAGCAGCAAATCAATGATTCCATATAATACACAAATGGGTTATTACACGTACTATTGACAGAATACAAATTGTGATATATTCACTTCCTTCATAACACGTTGGCCAATAAATTTCATCCCATTCTTTAAATTCTCAAATGTTTCGACAACAACAACAAAAAGTATTTTTTTTCCAATTTATGAGACTCAATCATTTCTCAAATTTATTTCGCTGGTTGTGCTTACCCTAACTTAACAATATAAAGTCAGATTCAGCTGTCCCTAACAACCAGGTAATCACTGCCAGCTTACGAGCCGTTAGGAGAAGCCACTTTCTTGCACGACACTCATATTATCTTCATCTACGACCACAGAATTCCCATAGGGTTCAAAACATCAAAGTATCATAGCACATTGCTAATTTGAATTTTTAATGCCATAATCGATGTATGAAATACTTTCTGGATTGAAATTATAACTAAACGTTAGGAAATCCCCTGAATTTTTTTTTTTTAAAAATTAAAATTTCCCTAACTTACCATGTTCTGAGGGTAAGTGGAACTTACCCAGGCAGAGCGACCCACCCTGTATGTTTGAGACTACGAGTTTCATCGTAATTCCTAATTTAAACATTCTTTGCCCAAAAAACCAATTTAAGTAAGTAATTTCAATTTGCACCTTTTATCTATTACAGCGCAAATAATTGAGAATACGATTTCAAATTGCGGGCATAAATATGCCAGGAACAATTTACACCTAATAACACCATCCTTAACTCAATAAATGCAATATTTGATCGAGCGTAGCAAGATTGTCAAGTTAACCAAAACGCTGTGTTGTACGTACATGAATACTTAATTTCTCCAATCTTAGCTCAGCTTTCTCGATACTAAGGAGCAGGATGGTGACAAAATCAATACACCAGCGTATTTTACCTCGAAGGCTCTCCAAAATAAGATTGTGCGAGTACCCGTTTATTAAATTTAGCTCATGCTCGAGGGCCTTGAGCAAATAATTTCAATTTGTCAAAGTTAGTTATCAGATGAGATGTGCATTTGCAGCCAGTGCAAACTGTTGGTATGTTCATTGTGCAAAGAGGTCGATGCCTACTCCGCGAACATTTTAATACCACACTTTGAAAGGTACGTTCGATAAGTACTGTACAGGACATGTCGATAAAGAGCTCAACTCGTTATAGTGAAAATTAAACAAGTGCAGGATTTACCTTCAGCAAATAATGTAAGTGCAGTAAATAAAACCAAGGGTTGCTGAAATGCAATAGCTTCGGCAACTTAACCCGAATATCACTAGATGGCGTCTTGCTGACGCTGCAAGCAAGAAATTTTAATTGAGTGAGTGAAAAATCCACAATCTGGAGAGTTCAGGCCAGCCTAGACTTCAATCATCAATTGCTAAATTGAATTCCATCCAATTTAAAAATGTTCTTGAAGATGGTGTATTGGACCCTTTTTCACGTAGAAAATAAGATTAGAATAGTGCATTTTTTGTCTTATTTTTCATCACTCAATGTCTACAAATAAATTCCCTGTGAATGGCATAAGCCTTTTGAACGACTTGCATCTTTTTTAAGTAGCAGCAATTCTAATGGCAGGATGCTTGTAAAGTATTGTGAACATCCGTTACTTTATTAAACAGATAGTTGTTTAGAGAAAGAATGCGGAAAAAGTGAATCATGTTCATAAGCTTTTACAACAAGTCAACCATAAAGGATAAGAAAGGATAAGAATTGAATAAATTTTCCTAATAATTTATCACATTAACTCAAAAGAGCATTCTCGGGGAATTAAAAGAGAATTACAAGTCAATTAGAAAAAATTCTAAAATTCGATAGGCCTAGATTGGAAAATAAAATGAAGCTGGGCATGTTTTCAGCTTCATTTAAATGTCGTATGCAAGAGTCAGGAATGGCATTAACTTTGCGGTGAATTTCAAATGCCTTGTTTTAAGTTGATTTTAGGATCACCTCATTGCGTCGTAGTCTCGAAAATAACACTGCTAATGTAATAAAGACCGTCCCCTTCACGGTTTCTGCATTGACAATTTTCTTCTGAAAAGGATAATGTGATTGACTTGATGAACTGTAGATTTAATTTCAATGATTATGTAAATGCGCCATTAATGACCTAGCATGGCGGCCCTGGCCCATTCGCAACTACTCCTTAACAACTATCACTGGGTAGGGCCAGGAAAAACGACATACAGTATATAAACCTCGAACCGAGTTTTTTTTATTTTTCATTCAGTTTGTTCAGGAACTATACTCGTGTCACGTCTTACAGTTGCCATATGGTGAAGAAGAATTTAACAAAACGTGAAACGGATGAAATTCTGGACAAGAATAATTTCATTCAGCGTCTGAGCCATACACCAAAGGATGAAACACTCAATAGCTATAGTGTAAGTGTCAAAATCATGCGCGTCTCAATGGTAAACTCATCTGAGCCTAACAAAACGGGTGAATAGCTCTGATAGTAAGTAACTAGGATTATTATGAAGACGTTTGAAGGAATACAAGAAGGTGCAGTCATCAGTTCCTAGAAACGTATAATGATGACTAATGTGAAGAAGATCTCAGCTTCAAAACACGAGAAAATATTTTCATTTCTGCACGTTTACGCCTATTGTGTGAATATATAATTGTCGTTCTTAACTGTTCTATAATACAGATAACTTTTCCCAGGCTTTGCTTCAAGTTCATCACAACCAGCACATGTATACTGTATAGTTATTATTAAGGTACGAGAACCAGCCAGACGATCAGAGGGCAGGGACGAAAAACAACTCAATTGGAATAACCAATAAAAATGGTGGCTCTATAACGTTTCATAGACTGAATTTAGTCCACAAGAGATTCAGTGCAAATGTTTGCGTATTCATTTACTATAGATATAGCATGCGCCTGGAGGACCTTTGCTCGTGCGCAAATGTCGGATATGGAATCTGGGGGATAACAAGAGTAAAATGAGGATAGTGGAAAAGAATATGGTTGCCAGCGTCAATACGTCACATTTTTAGAGGTTCTATCGTATAATATCCGGCCATTCGCCAGAAATAATTACTATGCTACCAAGGTATGAGCTTCCAATAAAGCTGTGCTGTGGTTTTTAAAAGTTTCTGGCTCGAATATTTTGTAAACTATTAGCAATATTCTCATCTTGCATGCAAAATTCATGAATAGTAATTACATTCCCTTGAGGTTCATTACCTCATTATCATGCACTGTATAGGGTGAGCATACAGTCCTCCCTTCATTAAAATAAATTAATTTTCAAAAAGCAGAGTTACGAGTACAAGTTTAAGTAAAAGGTAGAAGAAACCAAACAAACAAGTCCTATCAAGATTCGGGGTCTGTTATGTTTTGGTAACAACTGAAGTAACACCTTAATTTCTTGCGATAAACAAATGCAACCAACTTCCCATCTTATCTTCCGGATATATTGGGTTGATCGAGCTTCTGGCGTCAGCATGTGTTTCCATACTGATGTAACACTATTTCTTGGAATTATAAACGATGGTTTTATAGTTTTATTGTGGTGTTTTGATGCTCGTGCATTAGGCTCGCTATCCAAGGTCTGAAATTGGAAAAGCTCTCACTACTTCAGAGGTTCTAATCTCTCAATTATCGATAGCTTTCTCATAATATTTTTATAGCGTATGTACTTGTACATCTACGAGCTTTGATGATGCCCCCATCCTTAATTGATCTGGCTCCAAGAGCAAAAGACGAGGACAAACAAATTCGTCGATATTTTTTGCCAAAGAAACATAGTTTAAACGTTTTAAATAGCAGTCTTTATAATTCAATACATACACTTCGCGCTTCTAGTTTACTAAGTTTTGACTACTCTTAAAGTCAGCTCCTAGACTGACTATTAGTACATTAATACTGCTATCCAAGCGTCAGGCAACCACGCTCAGCCTACGAGTCGTTAGGAGAAGCCCACAATTTATGTTAATGCACTGAAGTCTGACGCGTGTGGTGGGAAGAAAAGAGTAGCCATTTTCTCTTCTTATGTTTCTTTTTCGGGAAAAAATAGGTTGTATGAGGCTCAACAATAGATGTATACAGTGTATGTGGATGTTTCAATGGCCATCGAGCGCAACAATGTGCAAGAAATATACCTGACCAAGTCTCATCTTCCCCATAAACTTGGAGGTCTAGGTGATATTACAATGAGATCATCTGAAATAAATGTTGTGAAAAATATTCATAACTATTCCTCCCACAGAGAGAACAAAGCAGCTTCGCAAGACTGGCTTGTCAGATAGAATCATGCAGAAATGCTTTCTCTGAAGCAAGCCAGGCTAGGCCTACAAGACTCCTTTGCACGAAAAATGTATTATTTAACTTACTTCCCAAGCTACTATATTCATTTTATAATACATATGAAAATATTCAAATAAGGTGCGATAGCATATGGTTGTAGAAGACGCATGCACTTTTAGAGCGTTTTCCCAATAACTGTAATTTCTCTTTGAGATTCACGAAAGTTGACAGCATTTGGATAATATTTCGAATACAAAATCGAGGACTACAGTAGAAGGGCAGATATACAAGTATTTCTACTGCATAGCAGCTCGTTAGGCACCAGTACGATGAAATAGTCACATTACTCCAAATGTGTACATTATATTTATACGTCAACTCCACATGTTTAGTGTGCAAGAGTGGCACCTGTACTAGATGAATTTACCAGTTCCACTTTTTGCTTTTTATGTTTATCCCAACCTAACCTGCTAATAATGAAATGTTTGATTTAGCTGCCCTACCGTTAGGCAATCACTGCAAGCCTATCTCTGCTGGATCAGGGGCTATTCCGACGTAAACCCAATGTCCACACTAAATACGCAAAGACCTCCAACCGTTACTGATTAATGGCTATTTGTTAAAAAAAATGGATAACGTATGGTGCGTAGGCGACCAAAAAGAGTAATAAAAAACCAATCGGAAAATGATCTAAAATATCCTCCCGTGTCATAAACTGTCTTGGTCGTACTAACGATATTATTGACGCGACGACATGAGATATGCTAAGATCATGCCCTCTGTGGCATTCATATCAGCATATTCAGACGTCATGAATACTACGTCTGCAGACTCGTTTCAATAACCTTTTCAAAAAGAGTGGAATTCACTGCTGTAGAACGGATTAAATTGTGAGATCTGTCAAAAGCATACTAACAACTGATCCACTCTTCCTTCCGGTTAGCTGCAGAGCCCCATGGCAGGCCTATATCTGAACGAGGTACTAGCATTTTGTGCAGTTCAGAATCTCGATACTTTCATCAAGATGAGGTAATCGAATTTTTTCGGAAATGTGTTGGCAATTTTTAAAGCAGCAAATACAGGCCATCAATTGAATTTTCAAGCCACAGCACGTTCGGATGTAAGTCTATTCCTTGCTCTTGAACAAAGCCAGGAAAGAGGCGAAATCTTAGCACTTTCCTTTCATCGTGCTTTGTCCAATACTCGAAATTATTGCTAAAAAATTACTATACACCACTATAAGCGTGGAGTCCTCGACTCTCAGAAGTTGTGCCCTTGCTTTATCAACAAGAAAAAAAATCTGTCTTAAGCCAACTCAATAGGAAGTCCACATGTCACAATGTTAGGCGTTTATTTATTATCAATAAACTTCCTGTTCTACTACCTGTTAAGTTATCTGTTATGATCGAACTCGATAGGAAGTCCACATGTTACAGATACGTAAGATAGGAGTTTAATTATTATCAATAAACTATGTTCTATTCATTCATCTTGACAGCTCCAATGCATGGAGAAAGGCCAACTATACAGTATCTCCAAAAGAATGCAACCAGTATGTACAGTAAATGCAAATGGAGATTAATCTCAGACTAAAGAATGATATTTGAAATCGATCCCTAAGTCGAGAATATATGACACGAAATAAACCAAGCACTACATTAATAATCGAGCTCCAGTATACAAAATTATAGGAAAAACAGAGGAAACCATTTGTCAGACGCTAAGTGTAATATTGGAAGCATCACCCGTTTACAGCGAAGCAAAAGCAATGTTTGCAAACCAATGCCGTAGAGTATCATTTATAAATTGAGAAACCTATTTTAGCGCATATCGACGAGCAATTTTTTTTTGTTAGGGGACTATAAAACATAAAAGTGTTATAAGCTTTTTTCGCGTATTGACATTCCCTCAAACTAAGCATTTTTAACATATTAATTTTCTAGCGAAATTAATAATATAATGAACAGTTTGCGCAAGGATCCATTAATCATTTCGTAACGATTTCCACAGCAAGGTGCATGTTCACACCCACGCAATCAATATCACGCTAGCAACTTATGAAAAACTATCGTGGTGATGGGAACGTATTAATCAATGGTCAGCCAGCTTAGGCCAAATGGAGAAGAATCGTTGGACATGCAATATTGCCATAAACGAGCTAAAATTAAATATAAAAACACTTGGCCGTTATAGGTAGTAGTAAATTTGGCGTACATGTATATCACCAACACGCCAAGCTGCATGCATGGGCAAACATTACGGGAAACCAAATTTATTTATAATTAATAAAGTATCATTTTATATGTGTTGCCAGGTCGTTAATTAGTGCAAACGTCAGAGCCAATATTGACATCCTCGAGTCATCAATGCCATAAAGTCGTGAAATAGGAAAAAAATCTTCAATTCACTAGCTTTAGCACCGTGGCAATCAATTTGTGGTAGAAGATGTACCTTTCCAGAAAATTTCTTTGACAGCAGCTACCAATGCATCCTTTTAATCACTAAACGCTTGTATTACCATAATACTCACTATGTTTACATGCACACTGTAAGCAACTTTAGGCCAGTTGTCTTCTGGGATGCCAGAACCACACCAAATTTTAATGTGATTTCATTGTGCTCCACTTTGAGCATCGATTACATGTATATAACACTTGGTCCAAACCATGATTATTGATTTCCAGACATATGAAGAGGAACTTGCAGAAAACAACATTCGAATGATGCATTTCAGCGAGTAATAATGAGAATCTGCGTGAAATATCCCAGCTAATGGTGCCTTCACCAAGGTAAACACTCCATCAACTATACGTAAGATTGAAAACATCGCAAAACTGCATATTTCGACACACTGTACGTCAAACACCACATTCGTCCATGCATGTCATCATATCACAGAGTTCTCCCAGAGATGAAATTTTCAACTTTCCTGACTTTTCCAGGTTTCGAAATAAATTTCCCTGACCACCTTGATCAGTGAAAATGCAAAAATATGAGGTATGCCAACGTAAGGAATGCTATATTTGTGTTTGTTATATCTAAACTGAAAATAGAACACATTTTCATAAGGAAACAGCAAAGTTAAATGAGTATTTTTGTGAAATTGGAAATTTCATAACAATTTCCGCGGAATTGCTTGTCATCGCTTTATCTTTGTGTTATAATAACTAGCTATGTAAATTGTATTAATAATATGTTGAATTTCCCTAACTTTTCGAAATAAATCCATTTTCTCTTACTTTAACAGGCCATTCCAATTTTCCAGGTTTTCCAGGTCTGGGGGAATCCTGATTTATTTCGACATGCCGTACGTCAAAAACCACATTCGTCAATGTCTTGAAGTGCAGCATATATTTATGGTCCAAGTAGGCAAACGGTGTAAACAAGATTTGTTTTAAGAAAATTTTGTGTTGAACGTGCAGAAACAAGTAAATAAGCAGCAATGACTGTTTTCTGAAATTCCAAACACGAATTGACAACCGTGCTGGAGAAATGTTTGCAGAGTTAACGAGAGACAATGAACGGCTTTTACTTTGGTTACTCAGCATTCTAGACAGATAAACGCGTACATAAGCAATGCGGATACAGACGTCGTTGCAGTAATGCCAACTGGACTATAGCAAAGAATCTGTTGAAAATAATTTGGCATTCTATATGATTCTGGAACGTTGCGGAAGGCGTACTGATGGCCAACGGGTCAAATCTGAGACCACAGCCATTGAGATGATACGAAGGCTGCTTGGCAAAGAATTCACATACTGTCCAACAAGAAAGGAAACAAGCCATTCATAAATACATGTTCATTGTTTGGATTTTATGGGCATCTATTTGCATGACTTGCTGCAAGGAGTTCTCAAAACCAGGGATATAAAAGATGCTTTGCAATTTCCCTAGGAAATGCTTGAATCTATTTTTCTGTACATGTAAGAGAATAAGACTTATTGGTTTCATAAGCAATTCGATGATCGTCTTCGACAAAAACATCCAATTAAACTGCATATGGATGATATGAAATCGCGGAAACACATCTTAACGATTGAATACCATCAAAAATATGTAATCAATCGGGTCGTGTACAAACACCATGCAACGCTTACTCGTGGCATCTCCGCAATTTGTGCCATCAGTGGATAATATTTTTGCCAGACATCAAATCAAACCTTGTGAAAAAAATCACTTGCCAAGATATCGCTGGCGTAAAAACGGGTCTATCGAAATTAATTGCAGGAAAAGCTCCGTGCCCGATTCAAACCTGAAAAAGTCACGACGATGGCATGGAAAAAATTAAGGCATTCCTGAACTTCAAATAACCTGCCATAGGCTTAAATGTCTAGAATTTCTCATATGCAATCTGAAGTTGGATCACGATATAGACCACAGCTCATTATTATCATTTTTTCTTTTTTTTTGCGTATGTGGGTAGATTTATGAAAGTCTCGTGAAACCCGTTGCTGAGTATTTTATGTTCCTAGGGGTACCAAATCGGATGTTTAATCAAAAGAGTCCACTGCAATGCAACAACAAACACTTCTATGGTATGTGCCAAGGCGATTATTTTTAAAACGGAAAAAATAGTGTTCTTTTTGTAAAGTTTTTGTAATCAGGCTTCAGCTCTAAACATGGAATTACGGCTAGTGTTCCTGGCGACTGCGAGCGAGGATAAATCGGAGCCAATAGCTGGACATTATGTCTAGACTTTACCGATATTCATAAACGCGTAAGTGGGAGGATATTTTTTAACCATGGTAAACACAAAATATTCAATTTAATAAACTCCAGAATAATGTTGCGAGAGGAATACATATTTATTTTCCACACACCACATTTGGCGTTTTTCAACGAGAAAAGTACTGAGTGGTAATATTTACAAAGCCCTTTATTTTAAACGTACCCTTGCCAACCAATAGAATTCGCGAAAGAAATCTAATTTCCTGGAGCAACGGGCACATTTGAAGGCGCAATTGATTTGCAAGCGCATGAAGAATTGGATACAAATGCTAAACAGTATTCCACAGAGAGCGTAGAGCTCTATAGGATATGAGCAAATTCTAGGGAACAAAAGGTGAAAGTAGGGAAAATATGGAGAGCACTGTTTGTCCTCGGATACGTGTACGAATGCTGCCAACTGTATAAATCGCGATCAACAAAGTGGCTCATTAAACAGTACTGAAGTCTCACTGGCAAATTTTAAACAGATAAAATCATAGTGTTCGCCTCGATACCATGGGATTCTACACTATTCCAAATCGATGAAAAGAACCCAACAACACGTTTCCTGACACTTCTATAGGACCTTGCTATGTTCATATTATCACTGGGTGCCTAACCTGCATTCCTCACAAATAGCATGTTTATCCAAACACATGACCCGTAGGTAAACAGTCTGGGTAAACATGTTTTCGAAATTTCCAATTGAAAATAAATGCATTTTAATTACCAATAGCCGCGTTAAATAACCACTTTCACAACATTCGTGCGAATTTCATTAATAAAATGCTTATGAATTACAGTATGTTACCTTATTTGACTTAAACATTGCAATGTTTTGGTATTTGTAGGATGAACCAAAAATATCTGCAACAGCTGCCGCATATATTAATTTGCTAATCAGAACAAGCTAATGAACCAAAGCTCATTTTTTTCTGAAACACGCTCACCCAATAGGGAAAGCCGAATGAAAATTTGGCGAAATTTTACGTGCGATTATTTTAATAGGAACACACAAAAACGTTTGAAAGATTTTTGTCTCGCACCTTATTGCCATTACCAAAAACATTATTACACCTGTCAATATTTTAAGATATTAGTTCGACATGTGCACACCTCACAAAGTTTACTTTACCCCAAAATGCTGATTTGGTGGAGGGAATTTTTAAACGAAACCACCGAGGTTGTAGAACTTGTCATGCCAATCCGCTTATGGAATTGCA
>JAQGAF010000764.1:0-41244 GCA_034687865.1 Kryphioiulus occultus | reverse complement strand
AACTTTTTGAGGGCAATTTTTGAATATTCTTTGAATGAATCTAAGGCGTTGATTAGCCAAACCAGTAATTTTACTAAGATGTTTACTACAGATGTTTACCTTTAGCAGGCTTTGTGGCAAATATAAAAGCAGATGCAGCACCTGGTGTTGTACCTCATGCACGTCATGCTGGTTTTAGAACACCCAGATAGAACAATCATTGCTTCCTTGACCTTAACTGCATATCATTATATTTCCATGAGCCTGATAAATATCAGCCATCAATCTGAAGACGAATGCCATTCCCAGAAAGCCCATAAAACGTTTGTCTGATCCTTGGGGGAAACCAGCTTGGAACAAAAATTGCCATTTTGGACCATTTAACCCGTCCAATTCAGACGTTCTAAACACGAAAATCGTCGTCGAGTGTGCAGCTATTGAAGTTCCCAACGTTGGATTACGTCAAGATCCAGTCCCACAATCAGAACTCGCCAGAGTGCGATGGAAATTTATGACAATGCAATTTCGGATCAATACCGAAAACGTTGAAGGCGTTAAGAGTTAAACGAAAGGCTATTTAGATTTTGCAATCCCATTCCTAACATTATCGTATATCGCAAAACCTGCGATATAATTCCGTTCAATACGGATTTGAGCGAAAGGTGGCAATGAGTGGTGGGGAGATTTAGGGATGCAAACCCTCACGAACCCAGTTAATGGGGTGCCTAGCGATGCATTGAAACTTTGAAAGCTTTTGATAGATGGCGCGCCTGGTCTTCAGGATCCAGTGATGTCACGGGGACACGAATTTCCATTCCCTACCTCGATATTTTCAATGTTGGACTTTGAAATGTATTGATCCAAATCTGGCGGAGATGGCGAAGAATAGAAATGATGTAGTTGTGGTTGGGAACTTGGGATGATGGAAAATTTCCCCCCTGGATTGCCGCATCTGCAGCCCCATTCGTTACAGAAAATCAGGAATTGGATAAAATCGTTCACGCAAGAACGCACATTGGGGCCGCAGAAAATGGCATCCACATATATGCGGAGGGGAATGAGTGTCAAGATCGAGGTTATACATGTATGCGCAGATGGGGAACAACGGCTCAATCTGGCAAAGGTCAGGCAATATCTGCATTGCCAGAAACAATGGAAAAGAAGGCATCAGTTAAGAAAGGCACCAAGAAACGTTTTCTGTAATCCCATTGTTATCGGTTCTTTTAATTCCATGGTCTGCAGCATTACTTGTAATCACTGCACTCGTTCAGGTTTTCAATAACGCCGAATGTTCCAGCTACCGAAGAATTGGATCTCGAAGATTGCCAAATACACTCGCAATCAGAAATGCAATTAGAAATGTCGCCACAAATGAAAAACTTCTTTCCAAATTGAAAGCTTCAGCAATGAACCAATATCATCAATGATCCAATGTCACCATCAAAACTGTAATACAAAATTAAAGCAGATAACACAGTGTATTGATGGATTCAGCACCCTGTGTCTGCCATTGAATGTTATACATGATCTGAATTCATTGTTGGTCTATTTTTGTATTTTTCGGAGTTATAACGATTGAAATTAACGAAGTAGATTTTACTGATTACTTAAGAAGGAGACATTTAGCAAAATGACTGATACAATTTTCAGGCCTTATAACTGCAAATATTTGGAGATAATAACAGGGTATATGGATGCAGTACTCGTTCAGTCTTTCAAAAATGCCAAATGTCACGTCTACCTAAGACATGGATCTTCAAGATTGCCAGATACACTGGCAATCAAAAATGCAATCAGAAATGTCGCCACAAATGAAAAAACTCTTTCCAAATTGAAAGCATCACCAATAAACATGATGAACCATTGTACATAGCGTTGTACATTGCAATTAATCAATGTCACCAATGGACAGCTGTATAATTGTAAATATTTTAAAGCAGGGAATATACAGTATTTTAAGTATGCAGCATACTGTCTGCCATGCAAAGCTACACACCTGAATTAACTTTGGGAATATTTGGGAGTTATAACACAAAATGAACGAGTAGGAGATTTTTCATATAATTTAAGATGGAGACATTTTGAAAAAAAAATCGCTACACTTTCCATGCCTAATAATTGCAAATACTTGGAGAAAATTAGTGTAACTGGCTGTATTACAGATTACACCTTGCACCGTCATAGCCACTATGAGAAAGTTGGCTTCTCCTAACGACTTGCAGGGTTACAATGATTGCCTGTGGTAGGGCAGCTAAATAAAGCAATTACATTTTAGGTAAAACATAAAAACCCACAAGAATATAAAAATGATGAATTGTGACAGCTTGGACAGGTGTCATTCTTGACTGCATAATAGACTGCAGGGTCTAATCTGCAGAACATCCTCGTATTTTAAAAAAAAAACCATCTGCATGCTGTATAAGCCTGTCTCAATGTACATAATTCTGGGTTCTGTGCATTATACGCTGTCCTCATTTTACTAATCAGTGTCGTAAAATTTCATAAACAAAAAAAAATGGAATATACCATATCTCCTCATTTGCACATTATATCTTGCACGAAACTAGCTTGTTAATTTAATTATGAGCTGGCTTAATCATAGATAGAAAAGCTCGTTTTTTGCCCGCATATCGCGTTGTATTACCTCGTGTACTAAATAACAACTATAAATTCGCTATTAGCACCACGCAAAGTTAATAACGGTCATATCTGAATCGTAAAACGATTGGGGGACCCCGCTAATAAATGCCTTATGACGAAAGACCTTGATATTATTTGATTAGCCAGTGTACATGTACGTAGAATTGCCAATACAATGAGGGATACCAAGATCCTTCGTAAAACTCCATCGAATGCTCGTGTGTGGATCAACAAACGTTTCGCTTCCTTTTTCCTTTACATTCAATCAACTATTATACCGTTATTAGTTGGACGCCAGCTTTTTATTTGTTTAATGCAGCAGTGCAAATACACGGAACGCTTTATTACTTACTGTTGGTGTGTACACATCATTGTACACATGGACCAAACTAGCAAATGTATTTAGAAAAAACTCACTGTTTGAGCCTTACGTGTATAGACATGAATGCGGACATTCAGGAGGATGCTTTGGAAACTTACCTGCAATGAAAAAGAAATTGACATTAATATTTCAGAGCAACATAAGCGGCGTCAAGAGAAAAGAGAAGATCAAGCAAGACAATGAACTTTTCCATGTTGTCCCAGATGCAGTTTACAACTTCCCTGACTTTACCCTGACTACAGGTTTTAAAACAAATTTCCCTGACCCCCCTGACTACTGAAAATGCCAGAAAATGGCATATGCTAATGTAAGGAATGCTACACTTGTTGCTTGTTAGTTTAAACAGGAGATGCAACACAAATTTCATTAGGAAACAGCAAATTTAAATCAGTTTCTTTTAAGTGGAAAATTTAATTATCAATTTCTTTCGCAAAATTGTATGTCGCACCTTTATTTTTGTGTTATTCAATAACTAGTTATGCAAAATGTATCATTAATTTGTTCAATTTCCATGACTTTTCAGACTTCCCCAATTCCCTGACATTTCCAGGTTTTCCAGGTCTGGGGAAACTCTGTTTTCGACTGTTTACAAGCCATTTCTGCAACTAAAAATATTTCTAAATTGGTTAAGACCACAAGCTGATCATATTCAAGAAAATAGGGATACACATTACAACAAAAAATTTTGGCACCAAATGAAGGCAAAATAGGTATACACGATTATATCAACCTTCCTTGTCCAGTGGACAAGAATTACACCTGTCCTAGTTGTCGGAGTTTGTCCTTTTTATGGCTTTTATATTTATCCTGACTTAAATTGATCTAAAATATAAATTATGCTTGGCTGCCCCTAACCGCCATGCAATCACTGCCAGGCTACGAGCCTTTATGAGAAGCCCACTTTCTCGTAGTGTCTATGCTGGAGAAGAGAAGAGGCATATATATCGCAGTGTAGCCAACAAACAGTTTAACGCTGTTTTTTCAAAGATAGTTAAAAAGTTGCCTAACGTTATAGGTTGGGAAAGTGTTTCAGAATGCAACGTGATTTATGAGAGAAGTTCCGATGAATCTTGGAATTTTTCTCAAGCAACAAATCTCGGTGTTGCAATATCAGGTTCGCTGTTTTCCAAAAAACTGGCTGAACCACAGTGCCTTTCCAAAGCCAAGGGGTGTTTAAATAAATCCACCGCTGATTAGCCTAATTAATATGAGTGCAAACTCGATCAATTAACTCGAGCCACAGGGAATTCATTCGCCAAAGGAAAATTACGGCAAAGTGGAAGTGGTGAAGTGAAAAGCTCAGTCACTGGGGGAAACAAAGTCATTTTTCTTCGCAGGGGATGGCGGGTATAAATTGATTTTGATCGTGGCAAGCTAGTTGACACAATTTCCAATTACCAGGAAAGCAACTTGAATTAATAACAAAACAGCAACCTGCATGGATTAATTAACTAGTGCCTCGCAACAATTTCTTCGCCAATTGTGATTTCCTCTATAGCTTACGTCGAAATCTGAGCTCTTGAACAAACAAAGAATTTTGCCTCAGGGCCACAGTCGTAATACGAACCAAAACTCAATTTTACCTAAATGGGTTATAGATTTAACCCATATGAACAATCTTGACTTTAATGGAGCTGAACTGCAAAATCGGTTCGATATTGAACTCCTGAACATGAATTCATTGCGATAACATCCTGCATGTCTCTTGACTTTAGTCATCCATGCTTCGTTTGGGATAAAATGCATTCCAAACCTTGAAAATGGATGATGGTCCACAAGATCAGCAAGACAGAAAGAATAAAATTCCAAGCATTTAGTACAAAGCATGTCGTACATTTTTGCTTAGTGAAATATGGCCTCACTTTAACGTCATCAGAGTAGGGATAATAACACATTCTTCGTTTTAATGACTTAGGCAAGCAATCATCGCCACCGAAACAAACCGAAATTCATTAATTAAGATCAGATAGAAGATTTACAACTCGGTGAAGAGCATCGTGAAGGGGACTGAAGAAAAAAGCAATTTCGCAAAAGGATCCTTATTTATACGATTAGGCCAATGCCAAGAGGACGACTTTAATTTCTCGTGGCCCAGAAAAACATCATAAAATGGTTCATGGAAGAAGAAAAGGTCACAACAAGCGAGCCAGGCATGAAAAATGTCTCCAAAAGCAGGAGACAATAACATGTTACTGCCATTGGTTTATCTCACACATGTTCAAGGGAAGTGCCATGACATTATTACGGCATGACAATTACAGGAATGGGAAAGCTACATGTAAGAGAAAAAACGTGCAGTTTAGAAAACAGCTCATAAAACACTCACATGAATGCGAATTTAAATTTCATGCCCCCCAACTTTAGTTTTGAAAGATTCCTTACAGAACGGTTTTGACAATAGCGGTTTTTATATTTTAAGATGGAATTTTGGACTCAAATTCAGCCTGAATAAATAATGCCTGCTTCAATAAAGCTAATCCGGAATCAGCATTAGGGGTTGTTCATTTTACAAAAATTCTGATGCTCTGATTTTATTTCACATTTAAATTCCGTGTGGATTTCTGTGACTTAAAATTGCAAATGGGTCAAAAACTGTTATGTCTGTAAAACAAATCAGACCCTGTTCCATCATAGAGTCAATAAGAAAGTGGGCTTCTCCTAACGGCTGCAGGTTGGCAATGATTGCCTTTCCGCTTTGCAGCTAAACATAACATTTTCAACTGAATTTGATATTACGAATTCCATCGCTTGGAAATGACTTTCTCAAGGCTTCAATAATGTCTCAAAGCCAATTAGAATATGGGCCATTTAAGTTGTATGTCATCACTAAATAGAGATTTTCACAAATTTCCTCTATCAAAGTGATGACATGACTAAGGACACTGAATGACTAATGACTAATTTTAACTCAATATTAATTTTGTGAAACAATCAAATGCAAAAATTGTATGATCTCTAATGTTAATTTCATGTTTTTTCTATGAATTTCATGACCCGAATTCCATTTCATGACTTTTACAGAACTTCTATGACTTCCATGACCGGTTGACACCCAGCTTTTAAAAATGCAAAAAAAAAACCATACAAAGGATAAATTGCGACAGGAAGTATAGGTGTCATTCTTGCACGCTAGGTAAGTAGGGTAACAATATGTACATGTACATTTCGTGCCCATTTTTAGCAGGGTCTCATCTGTAGCACAGTATATACATGTATACTGTTAGTTCCAAGCACACACTACTTATGAGGTGCAAGTCATGCTCAGAATTTGCACTAATCACGTAGGTGCAACACATTGTTCAGGAGCACAAGTTTTTAGTCCAAGTTTAGCAAATACAGCGCTGGATTTTATGTAGATTAATCGGAGGTAGTAATTGATGGCTTGGCGAATGCTTCTAATGTTGCAAATCTGCACCCTAATTCAGCTCTGCGCAGGGATTTATCGATTTTTGCTCTCATTGCGCAAGCCAAGATTGCACGGTCATTACTAATGCGGCATCAAATATTACGAAAAAAAAACACAAATTGATTAGTCGTGCTTGGACGACCCCACGATATTCAACTTGCAAATTTTCGACAAATCTCGACAACTGCAAGTTGCATTGACTGCAATGCGGAAGTACATGTAGGCTTTTCTTCCTTCTGGAAATCTTAATTCCCACAGGCAGGAAAGTGACATAAACGGTTCTTGAACACAAAAGTGGTTGGACTTGTATGTGCAATTCAGCCCACAGATTCATGGTTTGGAATGGAAATCATTAGCTTGCTTCACCGTGTTAGGTTGAGTAATCACAACAGCGACAATGTCAAAATGCTTTTGCTGGCTCGTTCTTCAAGCCTTCCTTAATAGACAATCTAAACAAAATTAAGAGACATTTTCCCGAGGCTTTGTCATTGACACACGCCTCAGTGGCAAGTGCCATTCCCCCGAGGAATAAGCATCCTTTCGCTTTAATTCACTCGGAAAATGAAGTTAACAAAAGTCGCCTCAACGTGGCAAATTACTTTTGTGCAAGAAAAGCTACAGGAATTTCAATTTGCTGGCTCCCATTAGTGGCCCTCTTAATAAAGGCACCTAGATCTCCCTTATAAAAGGCAACACATTTCCGCATCTATAAAACTCACATCGCCAAATTCTTCAATCATGTTTTATACGCGGGTCTGTACTGGGCTGTTTGGTGACAAAGTAACGATGGCTCATACACGAAATTACCCTTCGCCATACAGTATATTGATGGAAAACATAACGTGCCAATCCAGGTCGATGCTCTCGGTTAAACGCACACTTTCTAAAACAGGGTGGCCCAAAGAAACGGGAAATATTAAAACGGAAAAATAAAACATTTGAAACTGTACAATTATTTTCCTCATATTTTACAGCTAGTTACTTTACTTTTGGTATATACAGGTAACGCAATTTTAATCCCAAGTTATACAGATAATTTGCATGGCTGAAGTTTGGAAGAAGTCCCATAGCAATATCCAATTATATGGAAGTGGTTGAAACCTCAGATTTGACGGCCAGCGTCCATTCAATTATTAAAGCAGCCTGAAGTGTGTCACGTAGGTCTTCAATGCCTTCCCCAAGGAATTCTCCGCCATGGACGAACCTTGCTCTCATCGCAGCACGCACTCGTAATACCAGTTTGACAGTATTCCGCCATTAGTCTCCACAATCCATCTGGAAAATCTAATGAAACATCACAGAAAGTCGGCTAATTTATGAACCGAGACTCCAATCCTTCTCTCTCGGGATGGGTCCGAACACGGCAGGAGGCTTAGGACTTCAGCATGACTTTCAACGGTACTAATCCATTTAATGCGTCCAAATCCCCACTGCCATTGATTTACTCCAAATCTTTACCAAAGGGTTATTGAGGACCTTGCTTTTTCTGGCAGAAGACGAATGAAGCAGGATATAGCCTGGGCTAGGGACTCCATTACGTCAACATTCGGAACTTTTACTATTTGTCATGCCATCTCTGTTGCTGCATAAGAAGGATTAAAATGGGTTTCTCATACTTGATCAAACTGCTGGTTTAAGACAAGCAATATAGAATTTAGATAAACTACGGAGTATGTTTGCTTCAAATGTGCTCAACATGTGTTCAGCCCAACTAATCTGGTAGACATGAAAGATACCTGTCCTAGCTATCGAAATAGATCCTTGCTATACATGTATTCTTGTCTTTTTATTGTATGTGCTTATTTTCTTTTATGTGTGTTTATCCTAACCTATCAAAATAAACAAAAGCAATTTCTTTATTTTGCCTCCCCAAACTTCAAGCAGTTAAGAGAAGCCCACTTTTTCGTAGTGTAGAACAGCCCAGAATTTCAATTGGAATGTATTCTGTACAATGGCTCCAAATGTGAACAACATGATTTTCAACCCTACTTGTCTAGTAAACCTAGCTATCTGTCGCAATCTACAGTGGATCTTTGTTATACCGTACTTTCTGCCTTTTTGTTTTCAGTGCTTTTTTGCTTTTTTGTGTTTATCCTGACCTAATCTAAACAAAACTAAAATGCGTTTTTTACTGCCTTTTTACAATTTTGCCTGCTCAAACCGCAGGCAATTAATGCCAGCCTACGAGCCGTTAGGAGAAGCCAACTTTCTCATAGTGTCTAGGCTGCAGCAGGGCATATTCCGAAGAACAGCACAGAATTTTAAATTGAATGTACATGTATACTGCGCAATGAAACATTTGTGGACCAAATTAGGAATTTAGAAGCAATTTATGGTGAAGAACAATAAGTGAAATATTAGACTATGCAACAAAGCTTTGCATTTTTAAAAGCGCCTATTGGATTCTAAACGTCCCGGATGTATATCTCAGTACTAACAGTATCCCACATATAGCATGAGTCGACATCATTAAGCAAAAACCAGTCCCTCATGCACCGAAAATTTGACAAGATGGTTCAGCTGACGTCAGTGGGCAAATGGATGATCGTGCAACATCAAAGTGGAATTAGTTATCAGATGGAGGCACATTTGGCAGCCGTTATAACTTATTAATTCTGGCGTCACAGCCACTGATAAAACGTCAGGATGCCCAGAAATACGGTTGTCACCTCAATAACGAAACCATATTGCATGTAATGGACGTAATAGCATTGCATGACTGCAACTGCCACCAGAGGAAAAAAAACTCCAAAGGCAAATAAAGCCACACGCACGCAATATCCCATCGTTTCACTCGTCTTCGTGTAGTGCTAATACAGGAGAGCTATAAGGGCGCAAGGCAGAAAAAAGTGCCTAATATCTGGGCCTTATTATCTCCATCAATCAATACTTCAATCGATGGCATGGACACGCAGCTCTTCCCACCCAAATGTCACGCAAAACACATGACATCCAATAGCTCCTCTGGCCTACAACTTCGAGATGGCCTTATTGACACGCACTGACATTGACATCCATTGGAAGAAATTGCTATTGTTCTTTATAGCAATAGTACTGGCCATGCCACGCAACCTGTCGGATGCTGTAAGAGGTCTGGCGAAATTGATTATTTATGGAAACTGGTTCGATATGAGCAACTTGAATTCGATTTAATGTTACTTCAAGGACAGCAGCCCACGCATCAGTCAAATTGATATTTAATTAACCTGCCCTTTTGCGTCGACCACTATGCCATTACAAAGCTAAACAGAGTGTAATTACAGTAGGTGCAGGTTATGATTTCATACACGAAACAAAATCAAAACATCATCTTGCAACACACATACATCTAAAACAGGCAATAAAACGACTATTTAATAACGCCATGCATGTTTTGAAGCGCCCAATAGCCTTCCTTCTAATCAATAAGCCCCATAATTTCTATCTTGGTCGTGCTTTGATAGATAAACGCTTTATTACCGCCATTGTATTTGCCATGACGAAATACCATAAATAGTTAACCATAATAGGACAAGATGCCAACCCTCATGAACTTCTAACAATGTAAGCGGCATGGGACGTGGTCCATAGATGAACATTTCTATCATGTTATATTCAATCATATTGAAAGTAATTAGCCCCGGGAAATTTATTCTATAAATATAAGTCAGAATAGTCACCCTAATTTAACTTAGTTCTAATGTTATTAGGACATACTGTACATGTACATGAAGATGGATACTAATGATACCATTTGGGAATGGACATGGTGGCATGAGACTTTGGCTCATATGGACATTTCTAGCATCTGATATTCAATCATATTCGAATTATCCCAAGAAAATTTATTCCCTAAATATAAGTTAGAATAGAGTCACCCTGATTTCACTTCAATTTCAATGCCGTTAGGACATGCAGTAAGCGTATTGATGATACCTTCATAGTGATTTTAAAATCGCACTACTTTCATTACTGGATCATCATTTAAGTTTATTCTTATCTTTTTATTGCCACTTCGCCGAATGTTCACCAAAGAAATTCGCACATTAGCTAGTGCATTTACCGTAGGACGATATGCAAATTTCTTTCCGAATAAAAATTTTCAAATCCCTTTCGGCCTATATTTTTTATTAGATTTCGGTCGCGTTTCTTCAAGCAAATATGCGAACAAAACTTTAAAAAGCTGGCATAATGCTCAAAATATTACATTCACGTAGGCATGCAAATATTCCGAGCCTGAAGGGGATTTTAAAAATCCAATTTATCCGACTTACACGGCTAAATATCCCAACTATTTTCAAAAAATTCTGTATTCGTATAAAAGTCCTTATTCCTAGAACAATATTTTCCTGAAGCAAAATGTCCTCATCTATCCTTTGCCATGTTAAGATGGGCATACACAGCGCATCTGAACTCCACAACTGAATTCATTAAAATCCTTGATTTCATTTGAAATTGGGAACCAAAACCAACAACAAGTTGTAAGCTACCATGCTGCCCATGACTTATTTAGTACATATTTACATGTATACTAGAAAATGTTTATTTGATTAGAATAGCTCAGGCTCTTTACTGCTGCTAAATGAGTGAGTGCAGGCATCCCAGCAGTACATCATGCTAGCAGTGATTGCCTGCTTTAAGGGGCTCCACAAAAAAACACTTACTAAAACTTTTATAAAATTATTTTAAAAGGAAAAATGTTAAGTGAAAGATTCTGCTCAACCTTACTCGAACCACTCAGCACAATCGTTCAGGAAATAAGCCATTATTGTTTTGAGGCATAGAGATAGGATAATTGTCGCCCTTAGGAGTTGAAAATCTGACAAGATCATAAAAAGGGGTAATGAAATCAAACTGAGAAATGACAAAGGAATGACTGGTAATAAAATTGAATGCATTTTATAAAAACGGAAATTTCTTACGTAATCGTAAGAGGAAAACGTTAAATAGTTTCTGAAAGCTGTGAAAGTTTATACAATTATCTCCAAAGGAACAATTCCAACACGTCGATTATGGCGGCATAACAACGAATTTATCTAATTCAGAGTAGAAACAATTTGAAGAGATGAGTGAAAAATATTATCCTTAGGGGAATTTGACCTTTCATGAAAAATCACGTACACTGCCTCAGATGTACATGTACATGTTTCCACTTCCCTTGCGAAAAGAAGTCACACTTGTGTTTATTCATTGTACTTTTTAGTGCCATCTTGTGGAATGCCTTTCTTCTTGGTTTACGTCAAGGATCTCCATCGGATAAAATATTACCCATGAGATGAATACGTGTTTATTGGAAAACAAAAACGAACAAATACGCTCGTATGTCGACTAAGGTTCTCACAGTACATCATCGATGCGTTGATATTTTAAGACATCCCTAAAGACTGAAGAACTCAAACATGAATGACCCAATTTCAAATAGGAGACGACCAGACAGTTATTACAGACAAAATTCCATCAATATGCAGTCCCATGAGAAGTTGAGTTTTTTCTAGCCATAGACAAGGTACAAATTCTAGTAACAAAATAAAAAATTCCAGGACGTATTCGAATATTGCCATTATTTTCAAGAACAACCAAATACGATAGTGGGCAGATCCAATTGATATTAAGGAGGCATATAACGAACAAGAAAACGCTTTTACCCTCTCGTGATTTCTATCAAAGGCAGAGCTACATGTTTTACTCAGCAACCATCAATTTGGAAGCTCAGCTGAAATGGACGGGCTATGTAGAGATCACCAACATGTGTTAACAAGCAGTTTGACATTCACTAGTGGCTCCTGTTGACGGATTCATAATCATTTCCATTAGCTGAATTTCCATTTCTAACTTTTTGAAATCTTTTAGTATTAACAGTCTTTTTGATTGATGGCAATGTTTCGTTATACACCCACAAAATGTCGCTATATCGGCAATTACGGGCCATAGGTTATAACAAAACGGGTATACTTGAGGTAATATTTGTGCTAATCGAGTAGCTTGAAAGCTAATGTGAGCAATGCAAACAATGCGAGGCAAAGAAAACAATATATCACGTTTGTCTGAGTAACATCTTATGTCTGTCATCATTACAATCTATAGTTGAGGACGGCCCTGTTTTAAAACATTGGTCCAAACATTGCTGCTTTGCTTCTTTTTAACTCAATAAAATTAATATTGCAGTCTTCAAGTAAATCCTGACGAAGAACGCAGTGTTAAAATGCTGCAAACAACTTCAAAAGTAAGCAAAAACATTACAAAACAACAGAAGTGTGATCAATTTTTAACCAGGATCATCCTCAACTGCGGATATACTGCAGTTATGTACTGGTATGTCATGCATCGAAATCTTCAGATTCTGATTACAACTATTCTTCAAGATTGAAATTTATTTGTTACATGCACATGTACATTGTATACAGTACCGGTACGTGTACTGTATGTAATGGAAAGTGTTACAATTTTATTGATTTCATTTCTACTCGTGACATTGGAACGGATCCTGTTCAATTAACATGGGTGTGTATGCTAAAATATGATTCATTATACAGAATTTCGCTATAGGCTGTAAAGCGAGGTATGGGTGTATCTCCTAAACTACATGTACATAATCAGCCTTGTATGGTCAGCCTACGGCATCAAATAGCAATGCTTACTGTTTAATATTCAGTTAAAACAGCAAAAGGACATTGTCACGATAACGTTTATAACGTCGCCAGTTGGTACTGAAATAACATATTTAATCGATGACATCCCTAATGCCACATAGGCCTCAAGCCTATCTAGCGGGCTAAAATCAACAAACAAGTAGGACCTGGTGTAACTGACATTAATCTTAAGAAAACAAGCGAGGATATCCTTGCGGATCTTGGGAAGGTCTCATAAGCCACATTCAAATGCACTCGTTGAGGTCTAGAGGCTTATTTATTTAAAAGGAGCAAATCCAAAGGTTGTCACACACGTTTCTTTTTAAAACTGCATTGTCTTGGCATCCCTAAGCCCGATGTGAACCAATGCATTAAAATACTGTCAAAATCCCTAAGAGAAGTGAGGCAAAATTGCAGATTTCGCTGATAAATATTTAAAGGGGGCTGGCCCAGAGCTGCTGAACGTGCTTGAAAATGGTGAAGCAAGGAAAACCACTTTGATAACCTCTCCGGAATTGCTGACAAGTATATCCTTGAAGGGATTTTGCAGAAAAAGCACGTCATCGTAGAAAGAGATCGAAATACAGAAAGGAAAAAATCCTTTATGCTTGCTAAGACAAGTCAAAGGGATGGATAGGGAAAAATAATGCCACAAAAGACGATAAACAACAGCGTTATTAATTATTTAAAAGAGTATTCTCCAAGCTTCAGTTGAGATCCTAAGACGTCGGTTAAAAAAGTGCTTGGAGCTATCAAAAAATCCCTACCTCTGTAATTGGAACACTGTTAAACTTGTTGTCATAGCTGCTACAAAGCACATTATTTTTTATCATGAAATGAAACGAATTTTAAAATAAGTGTGTTAATGTTTTATAAAATTGATATGCTACGGGCATCTCCAATTTATGAAGAAATCATTATGGGGAATTCCAAATAAAATTGTAGACAAACTGCTAAAAGTACGTGGGTCGTCCATAAATTATGTCAACAGTTGGGGTGATGGGAGTTGTTTCATGTTTTCAAAGACGTAAATTTATCTGCAACAATAGACGTCTACATCGATATCTGTGGAACTGTGGCAACCTTTCAAGTTATACGCGCAAAACAAGATATTGGGATTGTCACGATAGAGGAGAAGAAAGAATGCAGGCGTTTTAATGTGCGTCAATGCATAAATGTCATGGATTCCAATAAAAGCTGAACTTTGAAAAATGTTTCATAAAACTCAATTAAATCGGCGAGGGTAGCTTTCCGGCTGGTTGCAAAGGTGCACCCTCGGCGATGGTGCGATGACAAGAATTATCGGTAAAATTATAATGCTGCCCTATAGTTTATACGGTTCACGGCATAGCAATTTTCTAGAACAAATTGAATTTGCACGATCATGTTCACTTTATGCACCTTTCTCGGATATCCAGGGAATAGAGCTGGGGCATCAACAAGATTTATACGCGCATGACAGAAGTTGTTAAGAATTGAATTAAGCTTATATAGAAAGCATTACGTGATTTGCATAGATACGATAGAACTATGCATAAATTAGCTGGAAACTTTCCAAATTTAAAATTATACGAATTACAAAATAGCCTTGAAAATCCGTGGTGAAATACATGTACATGTAAATGTATTAACAGATCGACATACGATTTCGTACTCTCGTTAAAACTTCAATAATTAATTTCACTTGCATGTTCAAAGCATATTTTATTTAACAACATTGCTGATACTCTGACATGGTGACTACATGGTGGAGCATAATCTAATTTTTTCAGGTTTAAGAAAACATATTTTAATGATTAACTGTGAGTCACAATTTTGTTTTGAAAACAGCGTTTAGTAAAAATTTATTAAAAAACTTGATCAGAAATACTTAGTTTTTAGTCACAATTTCCAAACAAACATATCCCAATGCTGAATTTTGAAACATTTCTTTGAAAAGCTATTAGAAATAAGTGCTTTAGGTATATTTTCCTTGAAACATTTTTTTCTTGAAATAATATAAGTAATGCACGAAATTACTTAGGGATTTCTTTTTCTAAAAACCAGATCACCGAACATAGTTCTAGATCATTTTGCGAATTTCAGAAATACTTATTTTCACACAAATTAACTCAATTATGAAAATTGAATATAAAAATACAATAAATAACGCATTTATGGTATAATCATTTGAAAACGTTTTCTACAAATACATGTACATGTTTCAAATGCAACACTGACGCGAAACTTTTAAAACTGAATCACCAAAAATGCTTAAAGTAAGATAACCTAACCACAAATGCTGAATTATATTTTAGGAGAATTATAACACCAATCATTTCTGTTCTAGTTAACCAGAATTAAAACGAACAAAAACAAAATACAATTATGACACTGAAAAATTCCAGGCTTCAATTAAAAATTCCCTAATTTTCCAGGGTTCCTTGTATATAAAATTCCCTGAGATTTCCATGTATGTTGGCACCATGTCTAGTATGTAAATTGACCAAAACTAATGGTACAAAGCAATCTGAATAACAGGAACTGACTGATATTTGGGCCCAAAGCCTCATAGCTTAATTCACATTACCAATATTCCACTTCCAAAGTGCATATTTGATGTAATTTCCACACAGGTGATTCTGGATAGAATCTCACCTTTGCAACCTGTGGCCCACCCGTCTCTGCAAACTGATGCAGTTATGATGGGTTAAAACGACACCATGCGAAGTTATAGAAGTAAAAAAACGGAAGATAAGGAACAGGAAAAGGCGACTTATTTCATTTCCAGCACTGACAAGGATGGATATCTGCTCCAAATCAAATAGAAATACGTGCGCATAAAAGATAAATGGATTTGGAAATCCGGCCCCATCCTCGTCTAGGTCTGAAACCGCAATAAATTCCGGGCTGGCCTTAAACTGACCATTGAAATTCTCGAGGCGGTAATGATCGCAGCCACTACAACGCCTTTTGCCTAACAGCTCCTCCATCACGTTCCCCTAATGGCCTCCCCAGAGGTATTTCTCACTGTCTCGGACCCCCTTTCCGAGCATCTACCACGAAACACAAAAGCTCGGAGCCAAGAATGGTGTTGCAAATTCACGGTAAATCGATCGATGCAAAAGCTACAACAGGCTTTAATGATACGTGCAGAAAGGAAGGCAGTTGCTTTTTAAAGCTCATCTCCTGCAGCGTTTAAGGCACGACTCCTGAATGCGAATGCAGTCCAGCGCCAGAAATCCGAGCTCGAAACCAGTTTCCAGAAAAAATAGCTCGTCTGGAGGCTGGAGTGCATTCAAATTTACTGAGTTGAAACCGAAGGAAGTATGAAATGCGCAAACAAAGGCACCTTACATTTTTATCATGCCTTATTTGAGGGCATGTTATTTTCGGTATGTTCAAAATTGAATTTGTGCACTTGGTTTACTCGAATAACTTACATTCTAGATAAGACCGACTAAGAAATAAACCTGAAATATGTAAATTTTAAACATGCAGATGAATCATCGATGCATAATTCCAATAACTGTCCGGGTGCAAGTTTTAATCTTATTTTATTTGAGTTTTTACCTTTAAATGCGATGCATACGGTTTTCTTAGGCTTTTTAATTTAATCGAATCACTGACGTTTTATGACAGGTAATTTACATGTACATGTATAAGTGTTGTACCTCCAATAGAGGGAATATATTATTATTACTATAATGAAGTAAACAACACAATAACGCATTTTGGTGTAATCTTTTGAAAACGTTTTCCGCAAATACATGTATCAAAGGCATCACTGACGGCGAACTTTTCAAACTGAATCATCAATAATACATAAAGTAATATTAATTAATAACAAATGCTGAATTTTAGGGGAATTATCAGACCAATCATTTTTGTTCTAATTAATCAGAATTATAACGAATAAAAACAAAATGCAATACTGATACTGAAAAACTCCAGGTTTCAATTAAAAATTCCCTGGATTTTTCCAGGTTTCTTTGCATATACAATTACCTGATCTTTCCAGGTTGGTTGGCACCGTCAATAATGATGGCAACACTTTGAATAAATCACTGAGTGTTGCATTCGACATACCCACATAAGCATAGACAGGGCACACACATAGAAAAAAATACGTTTTTTAGACTTCTATAAGTTTCCGATATGTGCCTCCCAAGTGATTCGGCATTGAATTGAACCGAGTCACAGGTTGTTTATTATTATATATGTAGCATTCGTGCTTGGTGATATCACACAAGCATCTCTCAAAGTGTTTTTTTTTTCCTGTAGTGATGTTTCCACCCTCCGCCGCTAGAGGGCACTGAGTCTTGAAATTACATTTTTCAACTCTGCGCCCTCTAGTGGCTGAAGGCAGTAACATTTCACGTCTGGAAAGTTCAAAAGAAAAACTTGGAGAAATGCTTGTTTCATATAAATAACTTCGATCGCTATATCTCCAATAATAGGGCCGCAAAAAATTCATGTCTCTCTGCGACATACTCTGCGATGTACGTTAGGTTGTCACCCTGACATAATTTATTAAAGACTACTGTATATAGCCTACCCTTTCGCCAAAAAAAATTCTTAACGAGCTCTTAAGAAAGCTTAATAATCCCCATCATCAACCAATTATTTTAAATGCAAATTCAATTTCGAGAACCGGAAATCGATTTCGTTCCACACCATACAAAGTCAAATCAAGATAAGTTTTCTTTTCTGAATACAATAATTGCACTCCTGTCTTCAAAAGAAGCTCTTTCCCACCTGAATAATCCAATTCAAAGGTTTAGTTTATTCTGGGAAACTTTTTCTGATAACCGTGCAAAAAAATCACCTGCCAATTTTTCGACAACAAGTGTTGAATTTAGTTCCCCTTTTTTTATTACAATTTCATTTATTTGGCCTCCTTATCTCTGGCACCAAAAGCCAAGCTTAAAAAAATCATTTTCAAAACTGGTAAACTGAATAATGTGAAACAAAATTAAAAACTAACAACGAACTCAATGGAGATATTGGGAATATCAGAAGGAAGGCATGTACATTGTCAGATCCTATAATTGGGTAAACAGATTCGTCTAATTGCAATCGTTTCTGAGATCGCTGTCTGCGCCATCAACATTATGATATTAATAAAATAACAGACATAGGACCCTAAGGGATTGCGGCAAAGCGAAGAATTTACTCACATCCCATCTTATATGCCTGGTATACAAGATATGTACGTGATACAAAATCTTCCACATACACTCTGTTGGTGAAATATTAATTACAGAAATTTACTACGAAACTAGACATTTCATGTAAATATACTTCCGTTATGAAATCAATATGTCGTGAACTTGTCCATGTACATTTGGAAAACATTATAAAATGACGTCGTTACGATTTCCTGGTAACATCTGGCAACTTACTTCCAAAGTATTTTTCATACAGACAAGATTGATCTTAATTACGCAAATCAATACGCAGATACATACAAAAAACTAACGAAAATCCATGGCAACATTAAATGCCTTTTATATGAAATTGATTTAATGTGGCATCATCGTCGGCTTGTTTGTTTGTTTGTGAGATTTTTAAAGTTGGCCTATGACTTTGGCAGTGCGAGCAAAACATTTTTCCATACTCCATTGAAGCATCCGCCTTCAATTTGCAAAGAAAAGTTCTGCGAAACATTTTATTCCATGAATACGATTAGCATGAATTCAAGGCATTTCCAAAAGGCTTAATCAATGGATATTTTCTGAGTAAGTCAAGTCAAGCCTAGCATGGAATTACTTAGAAAAGTGCAAAAGACAGAGAGCGTCCTACATGGACATGCACTGAAGCGATGATAATAATATCCGAAGCCGTAAAATACGTTTCAGGAAACGTTTTTTCGCTACAAATTAACAACGATTTCAAGCACCATTGCACTTTCACAAGCGAGTCGGTCCGACACCAATGATTTTCAACAGTTCACACACAGCTTCTTCAACAGGAGTATGTGCAGCCTTAGTGCGCCAATGGGAGTGGTTTAGCTAGAACCTCGCTAGGCTATAGCTAGTCAGCTAGCCACCATAATGGCCCTCGTCATTATCCCCTGAAAATCGATTTCAGCTGGCTGCCGCAAGGGGTGACACACTCGAGATTTGTTATTGAAGCACTCACTGCCTCAAGTTGACGTGCTTCAGAGGCTCACTCAATTACAAGCCTAATTTAAGACGGATTTAACGAGTTAAGTGCGTTCACGGTGACGTCATTTGAATCCATTCGCCAAAAAACTGCGTGATTAAGCTACTGTTCGAACACAATCGGCTCTTCTGACAATGTTTCAACTGCTTTTTTGCGTCACAGAATAATGCCACAAAAGAAAAGAGCGACTCTCGCAATATGACACAAGACGGAACCGTACTTCTGACAAGATTAGCAAAAAGTCTTTGTCGTCAACCCGCTTCCATGAGCAAAACATGACATACTGGCCAATGTATTCATGAAACACTTTGTTTCGTAAAATAATTCTTTGGTAAAGTGCTCAAAATATGGACACACATTAGAACCTCTGTACGTTGACCACCCAAGGGACTATCGCAAACTGGTTAACATATGGAACGAAGCTTGTACTGACACAGGATTTTAATTCCGTGAACTGCATGCACTTACATTTTACAGTAATCATGAATCATTCATGAATAATCGTATTAAAATATTCATAATACGGCAAATTTATCCAGCAATTACACATACTGTACAATAATACTGGAATTTTAAAGCTATACTGTACAATTGTTTGCAAGCAGCCAATGAATTTAATCATTCATGACTTTACATGTTGAGGTGGGGAGGTTCTTTGGAGGTTCTACTGTAATTATATTTCAACTCTGCTTGTCTAGTACGAAGAATACACATGCCCTAGCTGTCGGGATTAATTCATTTAATTTTTTCGAGTGTTAACATAAACTAACCAAACAATGTAATTTATAATGTAGCTGCCCCCGAGCAGCCAGGCAATCACTGCCAGCCTACGAGCCATTAGGGAAGCTCACTTTCTAAATGCGTCTACATGTATGTTGGAGCAGGGACTACACCTATGTACACCCCGTTTCTTGGTGTAACTTGCATCAAATTTCATCGATTCTAAAAATGCGTTTAACTAAAGCTTTGTTAACACCTAAGAAACGTTTCCTAGAAACACGGCTTCTGGAAACAGATTTTCTTAAAACGATTCCACGGTTCTGGCAAGGAAACATGTCATAGGGAACATATAGCAGTAAATGGCCTTAAATGTTTCCTCAAACATGTTTTCATGCTATAAATGTGGATGTATTTTGAGAATTTTGTTTCCAGATACCATGTTTCTAGGAAATATTTCATATGTTGCGGTCAAGGCTTTACATGGGTAAGTCGATGTTTCTAACATCGAGCAGTAAAATGATTGGAAGTTAATGAGATCTGTGAACATTGCATCAAAGCCCATTATCGTATCATGAAATTTGAAAAGTGTACTACTTAAAGTTTAGTATTCAATTTTCCCAACTTGAAAGCTTAACGGCGATTAAAGTCGCCAAATCAAATGGCTACCAGTTGGTCTGTTGCTAATGAGCTAAATGATGCTCAAAATCGTCCAATTTTTCACTTCAGAAGACATGTGGAAATATGATGGCTGCCATGCAAATGATTCTTAGTCTGCATGCTTGGTTTACAGCTATCATAAAACAGCATCATTACGTTGCTGTGGTCGTAACCTACATGTATGAGCTACGGTGCAACATTCCTACTAAGGCAATACGAATGGCGTATCGACTATACATGTACATGTCTAAAATAGAAATAGTTGTTTGTTGTAAAAGCAATTTATATCCCTTTCAAATCTCCTATTCGATGTTTGGCACTAATCTCTACTCTTTAACAATTCCACCGCATTAATCTCCAATTGACAATTGCGATTTAAACTATGTAAAAGTCTGTTCATGTAGTCTGTAGATAATGCAATCCGTCGTTAGAGATAAAGTACTGTATTAGTTAAAGCCACTTAAGATAATTGTTGTTTTCGCATGATAAAGCCTAGTTAAATTTTTAATGAGATTCCTGCTCTTCTCGTTATTTTCCACTGATAACCGAAAAGCAGCAACAGGAAATTGTATCAGCAGCCTTTGTTTATTCTGTCGTGTCAATTGGCTCCCTTAATTCGATTGCATAATCACCTTTAGGAAAACAACAAACACTAAAACATGAAAATACTCCCGTACACCATTGTGCATTGGTCTGCAAAACATAACGAAATGAATAATTCATCCATCCAACTTTGTAGGTTAATGATGGTCAACAACAAATCACCCGAATACCATTTTAATGTCTAATTAAGCTATAATATTCTAAAATAACATGGAGTAAAAATGGTCTGAAAATGTCAGGGAGTGTCAGAGACACTGAGATAGTTTGCGTCAGCCAATTGAGTAGTCATAATCATTTATAAAAAAAATTGTGATAACATTTGGAATCCGTAATATTTGGAAAATAAACTCAAAGTAATACCACGTTTCGGAATACCTCTTCTGTTATTCAATTTCAAAGCAAACCATTTTCTCCGGCTAGTACATATACATTTAAAGGAAAACTAATCCTCAACCGGGGAAACAATTCCCCAAATATTGTCTTTCTCAAAAATGCATTGTCGCTATATAGTCTTATACGCAGTCTTAATATCAACGCCAGCGGGGGAAACCTGATGCTAAAACCGTGATTATATTACAACCGTGCCCCATCAGGAATTGTTCATTGTTTCTTAAATCTCTCCCTTTTGATTCCACCCTGTGCATGTTCAGAGATGACAGTCATCTTTTGGATCGATATACACTAGACCCAGTTTCCATGTCAAGGCTAAAACCAGCTGGCAACTGACACGTTTTTAATACACAACATCGAATCGTTGCACGTCGTCCTAGCATCGGACCTTAGGATCCTATGCTCATAACAGTATTCAGGCCACCACCACAAAGATAATCACATTTATAGACATGGAGCAAGGGCCAAGGATTGAAACAAGTATACAGGTGTATGTTCAGATGTAGCTACAACATCGCAGAAAAGACCTTCAGACGAGTTTTGGCAAGGCATCTTTTAACTTACAATACACTGATTACATCCCTTTCGAACTTAGCAACTGTGTCTGTCCATGTAATACACATTTAATGACCTTTAATAAACTCGAGATATTTATTTAAGAAACTGCAAACCCATTCTATTAAAAGACGAATGAATTTATAACTGGGTTAATACATATAACTCATACGTTTAAACCATTTACTTAATTTGACAATATAAAAAGCATCGGTATACTGTACTTTATACTGCGCAACTGTAATATCGTAGCTTAACATAACTTTTCCGAAGGCTTAGTTACTGTATTTTGTAAATGAATGTAATAATGTACGATTACATTTTATGAATTTTAGAATGAATTTGGCTAACAGTGTTCTCATTTAAAATCTCAAGTCGATTTCCCTGACATTTCCTGACAACTTTCAGTCATTTCACTGACATTTTACATGAGATGTGTTTTTTAAAAGTAAGTAAAATTATGGTTTTTATCACATTCTTTAAAAAAGGATGATGACTACACAATTGACTGAAGCAAACTATTTCAACTTCCCTGACATTTTCTCTGACTTTCCAGAACGTTGATACCCTGGACATGGATTATGGAATTGTAATCTCAAAGAAATGAGATGGCTTTCTCAGAATTTCTCAGTTTAATGATATTTTCATTAACATTCATGTTTAACAACATTTATCCGGACAGCATTACCATTTCTACACTGACGGCACAATCATTGACAGAATTTCAGTTTGGACATTTTTAAAGAATACGAGCTAATTATCATGTTTTCTTAATACTTTACCTCATCATTTTCGTTTGAAAGAATGTAAAATATGTTCACATGATATCATGAATCCAATTAGGAGGTCAAAATTAATCCAAAGTTGAACTTAAACGACAATTTGGGTATGATATATTTACAGATGTTGCCATGGCTGAGGCTTTTCCATAGCAGATAGGCTTTTATAACATCGTAAATCAAGACAGGCATTAGGGCTTCTGAGCTGAGAATCATAATCTATTAGCAATGTCAACACCAAGTTTTCAATAGAGGAACTCTGCTATTAAGTTACTTGTGTTAACCCGCATAATAACGTGAATTTTTTCCACCCAAATGCTCCTAAAGTTTAGCGAAAGGTTCGCAAAGCTTGCGGATGGCAATCCTTTTAATTCTTTCACCCAAACAGAGAAAGGATTTTCCTGCTCTCCTCCCAGCCTAGCACAGTGTATTTAATAACAAATGCAAGACAAAGGATAAAGCATGATGGATGGCGACCCTTATAAGGAAGATGACAAAGCAAAGCTGAGAAAGATGTCATATCCTTCATCCCAGAGAGATAAAACTCCTCCAAAGGCACGGAAATAGGCAACAGACATTATTTCCCATATTTTTAACTCACTTGGCAAACTTCCGTCAGCCTAACAAAACAACAACAAAGACAGTGAAGAAGTGAATGCCAGCTCAAAGGAGGTGGGAAAAACCGTTAAATCAATGCCAAAATACGTATTGCAAATATGATGATAATGGACACATTTAACCTCGTGAACGTATGGTGTTTTCGATCAGTTTCTGGCAGATGGCGATAGTTGGATGTTTCCCAACAAGAATTGAACCTGCTGTGAAAAACAAAGTTTCACAAGCTTCAAATTGAAGCTGATCCATGTAGATAGAAGGAAATTAGGAGCAGATTTTTACCATGAAATCTAATTTAATCCACTTTATTCATCAAAAGTTAGTTGAAACCTCGAAGTTATTTATGGAAATGCCGTATTCTTAATATAGGAAATTAGGCGGCAAAAACAGGCATGGTATAATGTTCATTAAATTTACCCTCCGACACCATTCATACTCACAATGCATTCACAAAAGCAACATTGAGCTTTTAATTAACAATTTTGGATACCGGTGTTTCATGGCGTATTAACGTAACAAAAAAAAACGAATTTGCTTAATTTAACTGACGTAAGCACCCTATCTTTTCATAAATTAGAATACTTATATTCAGTTATAACTTATGTAATAATGCGATAGCGCCCTATGTTTTTATAAATCTTTTTTATACATGTAAATTAGTACTTATGTTCAGCCGTTATTTTTTTTAATAACGTGCAAGCCATATTCGCATGAATCCCCATTGTGTTTCGTCATTAACGACTTCTAATGAAAGGGTGCAGGCCATAAGTAGACTATAAGCACGTTATGGGTAAATATTAACCTAAACGTCAACGACGTGCATTGTGGAGAGTTATACAACGACGGCTATACGTTTCTCACAAATATTTGGACGGGTATATTGAATATTTTCTGCCTATAGTGATATGACATCTATATAATGGTAACAAGAATGAAGGTAAAAATAATAATGTTGCTACGAAATAATTTTGAACTCATCAATATTCCGTAAATTCCACACTATGCCGTCTTATTTTCTCATAAAATAACATCATTGGCTTCAGTTCAACGATACATAGTCGCAAATTTCGATTACATTTACATGGAAATCACGATTAAATTAGACGTTATGAAGAAATAGAATATACATTTATATATTTACATGTATAGTAACACAGTCAGCTGACATTCCTGATATAGTGCGATTTTTGTGGCACATGCATGAGCCATTTTCAAACCCTGCTGTGTCCACGTCCACAAGAACTATGACAGCGTAATGTCGCCATTTCCCCAATTTATGGACAGAACAAATGCATTTTAATGGTAGTGCAGCTCTGTCTGTACGTGAAAGCCATTTGATGGATCAAACGAGATCATTCCAGCTTTGGAAGCTTCAGGAAATGCAGTCTAGGATGAGACGCCATTCATGCATTTTTTTCGTCCTTCCACATCCTTTCTACAGCCTATAGTATCTGATGATTTTCTGCGTCATATGGAAATTCCAAGATATTGGTGCACCTAAATTTATTTAAATTTAAGTGGATTGAAGGTATAAAGTCGTACCTTTTAATATCCCCTTTTGTGTTGAGAAATTTCCCCCAGACTTTCAATTATGTAAAAGTTTCCTTCTTGCATATCTCGACTATTATCACCAAGCATTATGACGAACAGGATAGGATGTTCTCAACATGCCTTCATTGTGGCATATACGCAGTACAATTTACATACAATTTTAATTTTGGCTCAAGCCTGTTGTTTGCAACGATGCTAGCTAGCCAAAGAGAGGATTCTGTTCAAATGCATTGCTGACATTAAGTTTGCAACACAAAGAGAGATGGCAGTTAAAATGTCAAGGAGAATTTATATGCGACCTAAATTTCAATCAACAACTGGCGAAAACATGCCATTTCTGAAAAACAAATAAAAATTACAGAGACAGATGCACGAGGAAAGTAATTTGTCAGGACTTGAAATCTAAACCATGAAACTTTCGGTTAAATTCAAGTTTGTGAAGTGCAGGCCAATCTACTACAACATGCATAAACTAAATCACTGGTAAGCTCAGAGAAGATACCGGTATAATGCACAGTGAATAATGGCCGAAAAAATAGGTTTAAGGAGATAGTTAATGAGAAAGATATGTAAGCAAAATATTAGTCCCAAGCAATTCACCTGCATTATCCCAATGGCACACAAATGCGACCAGAGCAATAAAATTACCTCACGTGACGGCTATAATTACTTGATTACAGACCAAAAGGGCGTTTCACAATCCAAGACCATAAAATCATGTTCGTTTAAGGGAACGCGTGTCTATAAAAATAAGCCAGACTATGAAGCTATGAATCAGCAATTATTACAATAAAAGGGCCATTTGTCTATTAGCAGCAGCAAGAAGAAAAACAAAACTGCGCATCCATCTCTACATTCGTATTATCCAATCTAAAAAACATTATTAGATTAGTCTTGGACACAGTTGTGTCAGATTTAAATGATGGTATTGGAAAAACGTTCACAACCTGCCAATCTTCCTGTCATAATAAACACATCGTCATATTTTGACGATTTTAGGTGTTTGGGCCCAAAGAACCACATTGAGTAAAGTTGATGCGTTTATGCATGTTTATGCATGCGTAATGAATGGGAAATCGGCGCTGATACCACCAATTCAATCAAATGGAATGTTTCCTCAACCTTATGATGTCACCCTGTGGATCTTTTTCACCCCAAATTTGCCGTTCGTAATAATTAACAAGTCTGAAAATTGGTTAAAAGTTCCCAGACTTTTCGACATCCTCAACAGAATGTAAAAGAACCCAGTAATCGCTTAGCACACCATATAGTCACTTCAAAAATAAAATTAAGTCGCAAAATGGTAAAAAAACACTCCCAGGTTGGTGCTAATGTACTTTTCTTTGAAGTAAAGCATGCCAAAATTCAAATTTTCTATTGTTTCCAGCCGCTTACGCATCCTCATCAGAATGCTAACTCTTCCATGAAGAGAAAACACATGGAGCACCTTACTTATTTTTTTAAAAAAAGTTCGATTTACGAACTGGGTAAAAAGACCCCCAGGTAGGTTAAGAAGAACTTAAGACCAATCCTGGTGCCAAATTTAAGCATAAGTGCCTCGTCATGAAGTATCCAGTCATGCATCTTATGCTAACGTTATCGAAGGAGAGAAAAGGAGTTGCATGGAGCCTTGCAGCAACTTCCAATTAAAATCGTCCATGGAGAAATGGCCAATTAAATCTCAGAACCTTAATTGAATTGTCTTAAACAATAGGTTTCACCATTCTGCTTTGCATATGCTGCAAATCGGGCGATGGAATTAGCTCCATGCACGTTTTCGCAAAACATCTTAACGCGCATTTGATTTTCATGGAAAGAGCTACTGTTATGTTTTCCTCTCTCAAGTGCACCAAATAAATTCTCTCAAGTGTCGTTCTTCAGGCGCGGGTGCAAAATGAAAACGCATCTTAATCTCCATTTTTTTCCTAATAAATACCGATTTAAAGGATTCATGCCAACGCCTCCGAGCGCTTGTTATTAAAATACGCCAATAAATCTCAGACGCTTATCCCGATATCTTAGCCAGGCAGCAATAGATACCCATATCACGAGATTACAGTAAGTCTCAAAAATTCCAGTACAGCGTTGCGAAGGTTTTAATTTGGATTACCTTTCGCATAATTCAATTCTGTTATGCCCATGTGAGTGTTTAGCAGATGTGAGTACTGCAAAGTGGATTCGTGCCATGGCACGAAAAAATACTGATGGGTAAAGTGCACTGTGCCATGGCTACCAGGCAAAACTTCCTGGACGACTTTGTTGTTTGACAGCTTGTTGACATCCTCGGTATTTAATCCAGCTGTATAAACACGTAGTCGGGTAGGGGGAGCTCGAGTGGCACTTGTGCAAGACATTGGCAAGCAACATTAGGCAAGCGACAATTTACCACCAAGTGAAATATATTTCTCGCTTTGGTCACAAAAACGTCGTTTCCAAGAGAAACATGAAATAAACATTCCACTGGCGTGCTGTTCCCCCAAAACTTCAGCTAAGAAGTTAAGAGGTGATTGAGAACCCAGTAATTACACAAAAAGTTTGGCAGCGAATCACACAGATTCAAAAAAATATTACGACAGCAAATTACACATAATTGCTGTTATGTGCGAGTATTATAGCTTGATAGATATTTATAGCTGCATTTTTTTGTCAGGGGATGATGCTATAATATCTGAAGTAGGACGTAAGTACGTCTATAAGTATGCATAAATGCATTACGTGTACAGTAATCATCTTGTTAACGTTTCTCCCCATGTATAAAGTGCTACCGCATAACGTACTTAAACAGTGTTTCGATGACACACTTCTACATCAAGATATTAATAAGGTAGGTAGAGTGACAATTGGCTATTTAGGAATTCTCTGTAATATTAACAACCTAATTTGCAATTACTTTCCCAAGTTTAATCCCCTGGCACAACGAAGAGCTTTTCCATATATTTTCAAAGTTGTTTGAAAAATATCACATTTTAATTAAACATGTCTCCAGTTTATTTCCTCCGTTAAGAGAAGTCCTTGCAAATTTCTATGTTCAACTTAATTAAATTTTCCAATCGGTGGCCATAACTTACTTTTCACATACTGAATGCGCAAATTACGATCTAATTATCACGAAATTTTATAATTAGGGTAGCTGCACGCATAATGTATATCAGTTGCAAATAACGTACTAACCGTAATATTCACGTTTTCAAGTCCGTAATTGAAAAAGGTCACAGTAAACTGAATTAACAGGAAACACGAACTTACCTAAATAAAGGAAAAAAACTGAGCATGAGTAAACACTTTCGTAAAACCCAGAATTATACAATTAAAACATGTTCATACACTATTACTTTGGGGAAGCACTAAGCAGAATTCAAGTCATTCTGTATGATTGGATGTTAATTGTGAGAATAGAAGTGTCGAGGCTTAATTTGAAGGATTATCCCTACATTAAGTGTTGTATTTTCATTTGTTAGTAAAAATATTTATAATGTAAAAGTCAAAAAATCTAATTTATGGCCCATAATTTCTATTGCTTGACAACCTAAGTTTACGTAATAAAAAACATAAAACCTTGAATGCACATTATTGCGACTATTTAGTTTTTTTTTTCTTCAAGTAATAACATTCGTTCGTTGCTGGGTTTCATGTAACAGTCACTTGATTCTCAACTCAAACCCTTAAATATGCTATTCTTCCTCAATTATTTTTGATAAATTGTGCACTTGTTTCAGTGTTTCTATTTAATTCCCAATAGAGTCATCCATAATGCCTAACTTGCACGCAAGAATTTATATCACTGAAATGATTTGTGATATTGCCAGTGGGCATGAAGTAACCTTCAAATGATCGAAAGACAGAAAATTATTATTTCATAGCCATTAAGATGAGAGCAGAATAGTTAAGCGATTACTTTACGCATATCTACACGTACGGTTTTTTTTTAACAAAAAGCTTTTAACACGAATATTTGAAAATACAGTAGTTGTAGAAAGTATTCTTTAGAGAAAGGTCAGGATAAATAAATTACTGACTAACTGGGTTACAAAAGCTGTGGAATTAATGTATACTGTATATCCTTGAAAATATGTTTAGTGGAAATTAAAAGTACGTATTATCTTTAATGTGGGGTGGGGCTCTAAATAATAATAGGGGAATAATTATGGAGTATCATACTATAATTATCTTTATTTATATCTTACAAAACCCAAACATCTTAAAAACGAAAAACTTATAACAAATACGTGCATATGCCTCGCTTAGTAAACATGTGAATACCACATACTGTACTTCTGATGTTTTAGACATGCAGGTTCATTTATCTTCTTGAAGAAAATATGAACATGAATGTTTCTTAACGCCTATTACTGTACGATATTAATATTTCAAGTATGGGGCCAATCACGTCATCGTGAAAGTTGATATCATCAATTAAACAGGTGACTTTAAAACTTGAGGAAGTGCAAAAATAAGATATTAAATAAACAATTAGTTAGAAATAAATGCTAATTAGAAAATTGCAAAATAAACCGCCTCATGTTAAACGGTGTATACCGGAAAAATACGAAGAAGGAAGTATTTAATGATGACCACACAAAATATATAAAAAAATCCTCAATATTAATATTTTTGGCACAAACATTTTTTTCAAATTCAAAAGTTGGAGTGGGAGCAGCTTTTTAATTACGAAGGTATTGTGCCATTGAACTATTTGTAGATACCAGTCTGAAATACGTTTATAACTGTCGCATTGCGCAACTATACAGACAAAATAAACAACACAAGTTTATTTGTTGCAGTACATAAGGGTTAAAATATGTAAGTAATAAATCCTCGCCAGCAGTTGCAGATAATTGTTTTTCGCTACAAAGTTATTGCATTCTGATTTCATTGATAATTCACTCCAGTGCTCTGGAGGTATAATGCAGTGCATGAAACGTCGCTGTCATTTCAAATCACTTTGTTTCACTTCCAATATGTTCCGACATAACTTATATGAACAAATACATATAGCGAATATTATATCTAATTCTTTGCACGATAAACAGCTTCACATGCACATCGAACTAGACACTACATTAGGAATTGATTTCTCTGATTTCTGACATTTTGCAATGGATTTGAAGCAATACAGAAAATGCATCATGCTTTAAGCCAAAGGTCGAAACGAAACAAGTGTTCACTAATGGAAAGAGTATGTTGTTCCAATTCGTTAATCCCCACGTCCTAAGTACCGGTTGTGTGCAGTAACATAGGGAGACTGATGCGATTTCACCAAGTGCCAAGAAGCATTACATTTGAACTGTTAAAAGAGCATGCAACAACTGCTGTTCCATTTGGTCATGCATTATAATATAAGACCATGGAAATTAGGATTACAACATGATGATGTGCATAATTAATGACGCTTTTGCGCCGCTCTACTTGCAGGGTGACTGACTGAATCTTCAATTAAACTTCCCTGACTTTTCCATGTTTTCCAGACACTTTTTGGAAAATTTCTAGACATTTTAAAACACTTTTTACGAATTTGGCTTATTTTTACTTCAGAAATGGCAAGGCACGTGTCATCATTTCGCATCATCATTTTGTTTGCACGCAGTACATGTGTTCCTTTCAAGTTTTTAATGCATCGGAAGCAATTTAAATAGGATTAAAATTATGGACAGGATCGGGTAGATCTGGCAATAGACCCAGATCAATGGAAAACGAATGTCCCATTTCAAATGCCATATTGCGGAAATTTTAGAAAGTCTAAGTCATAAATTGATGAATTTTAGACCACAATTTTATAAAAAGAAATAATATTAATAACTAAGAGAATGCCATAGGCGAAATTTTTGAAAAATTACAAAAAATATAGATTTTTATGTATTAATATAATAACGACCAGAAAAGTAATGGTTTCAACCACTAGATCTCAATCGCTGAGTTTTTGTGGACTTCTGTTGAAATTTCAAAAATTATTCATAATAGATAAATATTTCATATATATCTCATATATATCTAAACGTAATTCATATAGAAAAAAATATTTCATAAGTAGCCAAATACCGTATTTATAATTTAACAGAAATAATGCATTATAGGTGAATTTTAGTGTACATTTCATAAAAAATATCAGGAAATGTCAAATGATAATGAGAACGCCTTATAGAAAAATTTTTAGAAAAGGAAGATTACAAATATACAGTACATTGGCACAAAACATTTCCAGACATCCCAATTTCCCTGACTTTCCCAGACCAAATCAATTTTCATGGCTTATCCAGGTTTTCCAGACGACCTGTCACCCTGAATTCTGCCTGACACGAAATAATTTGGTCAGTAGAATCCAATATAGGCTATATCGAATTTCTTGGATTTACCATTTTGATGAATAAATGCATCTCTCAAAAAATATTCATATTGCATGATTGCATGCAAGTACGATCTATTTTGGCGAAGACTTCATAAGCACTATATGACGTCTGCTCGATTTTTCGTCTAGAAAGCAACACTGTTTTGGTTGGCACTTTTTCGGTGTTAGTCGAAGGTTTTATTCCTGTTCCCGTCAGCATACATACTGGCAGTTGTTGTGTATACCGCCCAGTTCAGCCTGTCATTTTGACAAAAGATTGCAATATCCATGACGTTTTCTGGCCATAATTCAATACACCCGTTTCATGAACCCCTGAGATCCCCGCTGTTTATCGAATTTCGGATATAGCGAAGAAAGATAAGCCCAAAAATAATAAATAGTGCGGCAGTAACTCCTAGCCTGTTTTTTTCTCCATTCTCCGAATTTCGCAGTGCTTCGTTTCTATGGGCATGTTTTTAATCTGATATTGGTGGAGTAATGTTTTGGTGAATATTCCCAGGAAACCATATGCGCGAGATGATGCGATTATTCCTGGAGCATTTTTTCATCAATTCAGTTTGGTCGTCTTGATGATGAAATCAAGTAAGAATTACATTGTACTGGAACCAAGGGAGTGCCTGTTCCATATCATCTTCTCACGTGATTTATACGAAGGAGATAACCAAAATCATTTCGAGACTCAAGTCACGTTTGCTAGGTTAAGATCGCAAGACAGCCTGGGTCTGAGAATGGGCCCTAAGACGAAATCCTGGACGATTCCCAAAAGGCTAGACCACTCAATCCAGCTAGCCATGAAATGAGGAATAATGTCTCGCTACTTTTATGTTCTGATTTCTTGCATTCTGACCTCACCTGAGTTTTTTTTCTTATTTGATGAATTTGTTTGATATGCGCTAAACTTGCAAATTACGAATCAGGGAGTCCAAAAATTACAATGTACCATGTTGGAAATAAAATGCCCACCACGCTATAGAGCAGCGGTCTTCGTATTGTATTCCAAGAACCAATGAAATTTTATCGGTATTGCGCATGAGTAGCCAGGCCAGAAGGGGCCAAGTGGGCCATTTGGCATCGAAGCTCGTCATTTGGAATTTAGAATTTCAGAAAATTTCGCCTAAGGTGTTAGTAAAGTATTAATGAGATGGTGATTATAAAACATTATCTTCATTAAAAGAATTAAGCTTTAAAAAACTGTCGTTTTCCAGCATTATTATTGACCCAGTTTTTAAGGAAAGCACTTTCAAAATCCAGTATTTCAGCATGACGTTCCATTAATCATTAGTACATATATTACTAAATATTTGTATAGAGCAGTGATGCAATATCTAGTTTTTCGAAATATACATGTAAGTGTAGACGTGTACATTTTAAAAATATTTGTTTGTTTTTGGTACTTGGGTTCAAACAAAGTTACAGTTTCAGCATAGGGTTCCATAGATATCAGAAGTTTGAAGACCACAGCTGTAGGTGTTAGGACATGGAAATAGGGTCAACATCAACAATTTAATGGTCAGTGTTGGACAGTGGAGAATTCTAGCGAAAATCCTCCACGTCCTTGCATTCGTTCTTTCAGCTCCATTACATGACTGTTTTACTGAATACGCTCATCACAGCTAAAACCTTTGCTACAACATAAAAATGGAGTTATCAGCTTTTTATTGCCCTTCTCTCCCGCAATTACTGCACTGCAGAAAAGCGACCTCCCGTTATTTCACGGTTAATTAATAGTGCTGTGGCCATTTAAGCTTCTCTATTCCATGAACAATATAAAGATGCGTGCTGGAAATTATAGCAAGGGATGAAAATCTGTTGGGTTTATAAAGGAAATAGAAGAAGTGACCATTTTTCAAGAAAAGCTCAAGCCTCAAAGGCTCAAGAAGCTGATAGGAAGATACCTGATCCCTTAATGTCCTTATTAAACTCACACGTATCGGGCTAAGAGTGCTCAATTTCACTCATCTCCATGATGGACATTTTGAACCTCATCACCTGTTTGATATAGGAATGTATTAATACGCCAACTTCAATTGGTAATGAAGCCATGTTACAAGCGTCCGCGATATTTTAATTTTGCGAATATTGTTTTTATTTTTATCGCAACTATTAATCTTGTCATGTTAAAGGTAAGTTTTTTAAATAATTAAGAATGTGTAACTTAAAACACTCAATAGCTACAGTTAATAAGACTATTTCTTAATATGAAGAACCCCAGGCAAATTTCTGAGGTACTATTTTCTTCCGCAGCAGTAGACAAGAAGTAAATCGGCTCTATAACGCCGATAGAGAGCATAGTGAAATTGAGCATTCTTAACCTGATACGCACTATACATGTACAAGATGCTTTGTTAGTGTGCTGTATGAAAGGGTGGACCAGAAAGTTTATAATTTTCTGGTAATGTTACAGCTTATTAACAACCGCATTTTCGGTTTGCATTGAACTCAATGGAAGGTATAAAATTAACTGAATTTATGCACTACAGCAAAACACCACACATCCAGCCTACGTCATTTATGTGACTCCTCGATTATTTACCTCTACTCAAGGACATTCTAGTCGCGTATTCGACATGCATATTCTCTTGTTAAACGAAATCAATTTTGACAACACGAAAGTGATTAGCTGGCAGATATTCCACACGTCATAGGAATGCAACTATGGAGCTTTATTGTCATCCCAGGAATCCATTGAAAATAACGCTACCCCATAATCAAGCGTGCTATTCATGCGTATGAGTACGAGTGCGCATCAACTATCGACCGTCAATTTATAACATAACTAGGCGTTTAATCGCTCCAAATTTATACAGAGACACACAAAAGGGGAAACAATACGCCAAATGCATTTTGTTGCCAGAGCTCGATTTCGCTGGGAAATGAAAGCGAAATCAGAGAAATTTGGCAATATATTTCCATTAAGACTAAGCCATCTCCTCGTTAGAACATTAAGGCTGAACGCTGGTGATCTATGGCTACGAGGACGGCTAATTCATTCGTTGAAAGTGGAATTTCGTGTTGCAAATAACCTTAATTCAAACTAAGGTTAAAGCAAAAATAAGACAGGAGTTGAATTCAAGACGGATGGACCGGACGGGCATTTTCCGCTCATTTGCATAACGAAAAAGGAGAAAAACAGAAAAAGTAAAGGACCAGAATTGTACGAAAAAGTCAGTATGGAAAGAGTAATGGGTATAGCCACGAGAACGAGTCCTTGCTCCAGTTTCCTAGAGTGAAAAAGCATCCCACATGCAGCGAAAATAAATTACATGCATGCAAATTGTTGTATTGCATCATTACAATTGTGTTTTATCAGAAGCGCGAATATGTAAATAAATTGTAACCGTAATGGGTTTTCTATCCCAAGAGAACCCATTGAGGAGCATTTATACAAGAAGTGACGTTGGAATTCTTCGTACAGCATGAAACATTCCATTCCTTTACACTTCCAGGAGCAATTTGGAACCTACTACGGTATATGCTCCTATTGAAATGTGCACAAAATATTTATATTTTGACCGTACTCGTCTAGTAAGCAAGAATGACACGTGTTCTGTCGAAATTAGAACTTTTCATATTTTTGTTTCGTTTTTTGTTCGTTTATCCTAACCTAATATAATCTAACCTAAAAACGAATTTCTTTATTTTGTTTTTTCAAATCGCAGGCATTATCTGCCAGCCTACAAGCTGTTAGGAGAAGCCCACCATCCCATAGGCTACATGTAGTGTCTAGATATTGTGAAGCAGGACAACTAGCAGCAGAGCATATACATGTACATGTACAGTAGTATGGCTGCATTCAGCATTACTATAGTCGTGTGAACTATTTGACACAAAACATGAAGGATGAGTGTTGCGGACGTTGACGTACTATATTCAGCTCTTAGAAATTGAAATAAAAGTGAATATATTTTGGAAAACATGCAGCACAACCATGCAAATGTTTCTCATAAAATATTATTTTCATGAATGCACTTCTCTCGATGTTTACTGAAACTGCCTAAAGTAGAACTGAACCACGTTCATGAAAACAGTTCCACTTTGACTGCCCTCCAACGCACGCCAAGATCTGAATATTGTTTCAAAGAGCTACAAACCATGTATTATTCATGCCACAGCGCATGCCTCTCATCATGGACTACTGTATCCCAATTGCAGCAGAAAAGTTTTCCATTTCTCTTTCAACACCTTTTACAGTTGCATTTACTGTACTTCAGCACATTTAAATAGCGATGTTTACACTATAGCTTTGTTTATGACGTGCGATTAAATGTTCACGACTCGCAACTAGCAGTTGCCCTTGAAACGAAATTAAAAGTGACAGTTTCAGTGGATATATGCCTCAGAGAAATGACAGGGGAGAGATGGAGCCATGTTTGTGGAAAGTAAACGTAATGAAGCAACTAAACTGATATTAAAAGAAAAAGTCAACCATGTACAAACATAATGAACATTATTAAAACATGAACGAGTTTCAATTTGGCTCTATCTGACTGCATGCATTTAATTTGAAGTTCTCGCTTATGACATCTGCGTGACATTTCAATTCTGAATGGTTGGCGGTTATTATGAGACGCAGCCTTATTTTATTATTCCACATTTCTCCAATGCTGATATTTGTTCAACTAAGCATTTTAATGAAATGTCATCGGTGTCAGAGTTGGTTAACGTGATCCGTTTGAGTATTTATTTGTCTGGTAAACAACCTTATTTGTTTAACCTCAAGAGCTCAAAATTCGATTGAAGCGCGTGTATTTGATGAAGATCAAAAAATTGGAGATCAATCAAAGTCATGTGTATGTGCACTTTTGTATTTTATGCTGCCATACTGTCTATTATGCCTACGTGAAGTTATCGATTATCAGTATTACATAATAACGCTCTGCAGGCATTAAAAATGGTTAAATTAAGAACAAATTAATAATGCCAGATACAGATAAACACCGATAGTGGCTGGACATTTACTTCATGATTATAATAGTATAGGCAGCTGGGTTCAGACTATTTAAATTTACTCGAATTTGTTATAGACAATCATCTCCAAGCGTGCAGATTCAATACATGTGCCGTGTTTTCAGAGCATAACGTGCAGAAGCACGAAAACAAAGAGATTAGGTCGAGAAAAAGTGAAAATTTTAAAAATAACTGACTAGTTTGCCGGCTTATATGCTCGAGCAATTCTTTTGAAATTTAAATTAAACCCAGCTAAACAAGCCTCGCCCCAGACTCAGATCACTCTTTCGCTATCGAGCGGAATTATAGGTTTTTGGTGCGTGACATTTGTAACAATTTCCCACCAGTAATTTTGCCAGCACAAGCGTGAATTATTTAACACGGGTATTAATCATGATTCTCGATCCTGCACTAACGTTTAAACGAAGCCTGGAAGAGTTTTTATACGAAGCAAACTTTTAAGATTTGGGTTAGATAATTTCACGAAAAAAGTGTATCAATTGAAGTTTTTGCATCGAAATAATTACATGTTTGAGCAGCCACAAAATTTGTTTGTAACCCTTAGCTCATTCTGTGAATTAAAAATGTTAATTAAAAACAGGCCAGTGAAAAGGTTCAAAACGACAATTATACCCGCCGCACTTACAATCACTGCTCAGCTTTTAATCAGAAATTCAATTACATACAGTAACTTGCTTGAAATAGTCTTTCAATAAAAAAGTTGCCACTTTTACATTAACTTATCAATTCTGACAATAATGCATGAAATAATGAATGCGCATCAATTTCCGTTTGCACATTAAGTCGTTTTATAAAAATAGAAATTAAAATGAGATTCCAAAATTGATAAATTTGGAATTTTAATTTACTCGCATTTAGTCCACATAGCTAATTTTCGATTTAGATCATCGTTCCATTTCCCTTTATAGTTCAAGCTATTGAAAATATGTGGTGGTTCCACCCTCGTTCCATACACGTATGTATGTGGACATGGTATGTTTACAGTAATAGGACATGATACATGTACAGTACGAGGACATGATACGTGTACAGAATGAGGACATGATACAATTACAATATCAGAGCATGATATAATTACAGTATCAGGACATGATACAAGTACAGACATTGATATGGTCATGATACTTAGCAGAATATATGTAAAATTTAAAGTTATTTCCATCACAGAAATTACTTTTATAATCCTACTTACACTAAGATTACAATAAGCTGCAAAGTCTGTTTTACAATCAGTTGACACACAAATCGTTCCATCAACGAAAGTTCCAAGAATGACCGATAATACCGCAAAGTCTAGCGACTGAACGATGTCAAACCCGCCGTCATATAATCATTTCGGATTTAATTGGGCCAGCCAATCAAAATATTTTTTGCTCCTAGCAAGCATGTCTCCTACTCCGATTTTAAATGTTCCGCAGCATTAATTGTCCCCGTACACATTTTAGTTCGTAGCAACACCAAAATCAGACCCACATGGATTTATCAGAAAGGAGCCAATTCCAGTAGGTGCAATGGCGATGACGCAAGCCTGAAAGCGTAACAAAGCAGCCATAACCATAATATCTGCGTTATTATCTAACAATCGAAAATCATGGGAGCAATGCCAAATATCCAATAAGTTTTCGAATGTGCCATTTGACGACAAAACATTTTACTAATTCGTAGCAAACTTGAGAGAAGATTCATAAAATTTTAAATACGCCATTCTTAGACTTAGTCAACATATTCAGCACTTCATTTCATGCACAAATTAGGCTTAGTCAATATAACTCCGCTTGATTTAGGAGGCTAAATTGATTTTCATATTGAAACAGTTTGTTAATTTCATCTGTGCCGAATGTATAAATTTACCGTCTACAGGATTTAATTAAAACCATATACTCCATTTAGTAATACGACAAGTGTTGCAAAACTAAAGCTTTCTACACTTCTGTTTTATTACTTCATACTTTACAAGTTACAAGTAAATTTAACAGAATTGGAAGAGTTACTAATAATAACAAGTTGTTCGATATTATTGGTGGAACACAATATTACAGTAAAGCTCATTTTTTTCAATCAATACATTTGTACCATGTACACTAAGTACACGTTTGTGGTATAAGGCCCTGACATATACATGTACAGTAAAACTTTTGTTCCATATCTACTTTTTCCATACCATATCCTCACTGTGGCAAACAGAGAATCCGATTTGCGGTTAACGGTAGCTAAGATGAATCACAGATCCAATGTCACCACCTATTGCTTCGCAGCAAATCCAATATTAATATGTCTTTAGGCAACTGTGGTACGAACAATTTCACGAAAGGTGGCCTCTGAACCGGAGTAAGTCTGAGATGGAATTTGGTATGCAGCCAGTCATAAAGGTCACTGAAGTACCTGCAGGACTTCAGAAGCAGCAAAGCCATATAGGGATAGCGAAAACTTTCGATTGCTTGCAAACCATCGTCTTGCTTACTAATAAAGGCAATTGAATGCTGCAAATGCACGACATCCTCGCACGCTCGGTTATTTGCGTTAACTTTGAAATTCCCAAAAGGCATCTTCAGAGCATCATTTTTCGTCAATGCACCGCTTGTTTTCAGATTAGCAATGGGATGAAGTAGGGTTTACAAAATTCCCTACAGGCTTCACCAGAGCACTCTTTGTTTTCAGATTCGAATGGATCAAAACTGACCGGAAACTGGTAAAAACTGACTGTAAACTGATTGTGAACTGACAAACTAAAATTGGTGAAGGCCACGTAATAGAAACTCAATCGCATTAAAAGTTTTGATAGAATCTCACTGGTATTGCAGGCAATCATTTTGGTAGTTTTTTATTGGTTTTCGATCATTTAGAAAGTCCACCTACCCACTGGTAGAAAAGGTTCTACAAGTTCCCCCAGAGATCAAGAGTTGAACTTCCTAGCTTACTTTTCCGGGTTTTAAAACGTGAGATAGAATGCGAATTTTCATTAGGAAACCGCATATTTCAATTTTGATTTTTTTCAACTGACAACTGAAAAACTGGTCAAGGACACGTAAAAGCAACTCAATCGTAATCAAATTTCTGACAGAATCTAATTGGTATTGCGGGCAATCATTTTGGCAATTTTTATTGGTTTTCAATCATTTAGGCAAATCAACTTCCTAGCTGATTTTTCCAGGTTTTAAAAGATGAGATCGAAAGCAAGTGTTCAATAGGAAACAGCAAATTCAGATGTAGATTTTTTTCAATTGACAATTTCATTATTAATTTCTTCCACAGAATTGCTCATAATCTCATGACTTTTGAGTTAACCAATGTAAAATGCATCGTTGCTTGCATGAATTTCCCTGACGTTTTCCGCGTAAATCCATTTCTCCCTGATTTTTTCAAAGTAAATCCATTTCTCCCTGACTTTTACAAGGTAAATTTATTTTTACTAACTTTTCCATGTTTTCAAGTCAGGGGAACCCTGTTTCTATACAGGCGAAAACACCAATCCTTGGATATTGGTCACATCAGCTGCAAAGGTAGCAAATTCGCTGACAAGTGTTGCAACCAGCCTGCAACCAAAACAGTGGTTGCAAGACGCTAAACACCTCGCAATCTCACTAGCTGCAATCAGTATTCTCCATATTGAAATGTGATGAAACGCCGCTTGCTTTCAGATTAGAACGGGCTGAAATCGGATTTAGCACCGATCGAATAACAAGGCCCAAGTTGTCAAGGAGCGAAGCGCCGCTTTTACAAAGTAAATCCATTTCCCCCTGACTTTTACAAAGTAAATCCATTTCCCCCTGACTTTTACAAAGTAATCCCATTTCCCCCTGACTTTTACAAAGTAAATCCATTTCCCCCTGAATTTTAAAAAGTAAATTCATTTCCCCCTGACTTTTACAACGTAAATCCATTTTTCCTGACTTTTCCAGGTCAGGGGAGTCCTGTTCTTTACAGGCGAAAACACTAATCCTCAGAGAATGGGTCGCATTGGTCGCATTGGTTGTGATAGTGTTGCAATCCGAGTTTCGAGAAGTCCCAAAATGCTTAGAGCATCTTTTTTTGGTGGGTACGTCGCTTGTTTTCAGATTAGAATGGGCTGAAATCGGGTTTCGCACAATCGAATAACAAGCCCCCAGTTGCCAAGGTGCGAAGCGCTGCTTAATTAGCCCCGCACTAAGCCCGCGTTTGCATAGAACCTTGCATACAGCGAGTAGTATGTTGTGCCCAGACGCGCGCGAGCAGGCACCACATACTACGCTTCGGGGTTCCTACCTGCAAATCCAGGAGTGTCGTCGCCTGGGGACACTCTGCGCCGCCACGGTGAGGAAGGGCTGCCCGGGGCCTCCGGGCACCTGCAGGGTGTTGTTGGCGGCGCTCATGATCAATTCGTCGAGGGGCTCCACGCTGATTGGCACTGACCGGAAGCGCGAATAGCCTCAATTTCCGCACTGGCTCGAACTCAATCCGCATTCACATGGCAGGACCGAGGGTGTCACCACGACAAGCTCGGACCAAAAACCGTATCTGGAGCAACCGAGGTGTGGGACGGGGACTGTGGGGTAGGAGGAGGAGGAGGATTGGCATCCGAGCTGCGCTCTCCTCCTCGTCTGACTTCGCGTCTGCGCTCGGCTCCACGTGCGGATGCTGCGAAGATGCGACTCGGGGTTCGGGGGTGGAGGCCCGGGGGGTGAGCGGGGGCCGAAAATTCCGACGCTGACCACGTTGTGCCTGCGCGACGCCACGGCACGACACCACCTGGTCGGCAGCCGCGTGCGGAGCTGCGGCTGGAAAAGCTCTGACGTCGGTGATGGCGTCATCGGCGTTGTGTGGGGGGGCGGGCCAGGGTGCTTTTTTCCCCAGCTCGACGCTGACTCACAGTTCAAAATTTATCGACGTATTTTGCTGATATGGGAGGGATGGATGTCGCTCTG